>PNEQ01072731.1:0-113151 GCA_003012365.1 Medauroidea extradentata
TCGGATGCGTCGCATTGTGCTGCCGCTAATTAATTAAAACTATACAATCAGTAGGTATGTCAGTAAGAACTTAAATAAATATATTAAAGTATATTAAATACAGAGAGGTCGTTTGCAATTGATGTTGTTTCACTAATGCTGTATTCAAATAAGAAAATACACGGGACTACATGCAGTTATTCGCTACCAACCATACAAATAATAATGTAACTGTTGTTAATGTTGGCTTATATGCAGTAACGGCTAGTGATTTTTTTCAAAGGTTAAATCTTTAGCGTTCACTTTATTCCGAATGGCCTATACCAAGCTGTGTTTCATCGTCTCTAATTACCTCGCCGTCGACGAGACATGAATCCCACTTACGTACTTACCAAATATTGTAGTTGTACAATGACGATAAAACATAAAACAACTGGATTAATTGAAGTTACAATTTCTTGGGGACACAAACAAATGCCGAATGTAATCATTGCTATCGATTACAAATGCAATACTAAAATTGTTTCTGGTGTAAGGCCATTTCACACTATCAAATATTCATTGAATTCAATTCCTTGAGTTCAATTTATTGAATAGCCCGACAATTCAAGAAATAGTATGATTCAATAAATATTGAAGGTACCACTTGAAAAGTTATCACACAATTTATATACAAATGACGGACAATATAAATAAAGTAACTATTTTATAATTATCTACTAACCCTGTACAACACAAAAACTCTTGGTTTAGCCAATTAAAAATGTCTTATTATTTTTGTATACAATATTTAAAATAAATAATGCTCCTAGTTATTTTTAGTATTGTATATTTCGCATACAGAATACAATAAATAAGTTATTTCAATAAATGGTGTTAGAAGATTCTCTTTCTTATCCTAAAATATTTTGATTCAAGAAAATTTCAGACATGTACGAAACGAAAATCTTTGACGAAATTCATGACATTCAATAAACTGAAAGACAAAATGGCCGCGGTTATGACATCAGCATGGCGTTACATGACATTCAAGAAACGTGAAAGGAAATTGAAGCAAAATTTGATCGTGTGAAAGGGCCTGTAGCAATAGAACACGTATACCTTGGAATCTATTCGACTGAACGTGCTTATATACGGCTGACTAAAAATGTTCGTGGCGAGATATTCCCCGTACAACGTAACCTATGCTTAGTAAATGACACGGTCTATGAAGGTAATAGACCGTGTTAAATGATAAGTAAATGTTTTTTTATAAACAAACCATACAAAGTTAAAAAAAAAAATTATTCGCAGAATCAATACACTTCTGAGGGAAAAATCAAAAGGCATCGTGAAGTTCTGATTTCCGTTGTTCAAACTGCTAACTTCAAATGGATTTGTTTTTGCAGGCGATAACTGTTGGCTTAGCATAAGTTACTTTGGCATTTTGAAAAAACAGTTAAGATTTGTAGACCAGATAACGTAGAAAACGATGTTATAAATTGCGCGAGTAAATATGTATCAGGAAAACATAAGATTGAAGACTCAACATATTTTGCAGATATGATTAAATGTTGTCAAACAACTGGGATCACTACCTACGGATGTAATTTCTGTGAAAGAATAAAATAGGCCAATGTCTGTAAATGTAGCCTATGTGGATTTTAGACGATATGTTCGTATTTACGGTGATGAGTTTACATGTTCAGGTTGTTTAATCAGTTCCATGGTCCAGCATTATGTTCGTAAGTTCATGACGAGAACTCATGTCCAATATTCGTGTGACTGAGTACACGTAGTAACAAAAATTGCACACATTACAAAAATTCTTTGGGTAACGGATATGAAAATATTAATTTGTGACACAACACGTGCAATATTGTATGTCTTCAATACAGTGACATTTAAAACATGCAATGTTGAACATACTCACGTTTAAATTCAACACAAATTTAACTGAGCTTATAAATTCAAACACAACTTAAGCTTAATACATTACATGGCAACGTTTTAGAAACTTTGCCTGATACACCGGCACTTTTAAGAAAACTATTCGAGCAACAACTTTCCAAAGTGAGAGATTTTGGTCAGCGCTTAACATCGAGGTCTTCAGCGTTGGTGAGGGGTGACATGAGGTGAGTATGGAGCGGCGCCGGAATGAAAGGGCGGGGGAAACGGGAGATCCCCTAGAAAACCCGCCGACAAACGGTATCGTCCGGCACGATTCCCACATGGGAAAATCCGGGAACCGACCCCGCCGGGAATCGAACCCGGATCACTTTAGTGGAAGGCGAGAGGTCTGACACCTAGACCACCGCGGCCCCGTAAAAGTAGGTAATTTGTTTGCAGAATAGCGACTGTTCAAGCACTCTATGAAGTGGGAAAGGTATTTCCTGTTCTACGACCGGTTTATCTGGCTTGCTGCCAAGGCATTGGAGTTAAAGATAATTATCGTTGCATTTTCTCGCTATTACAAGCGTCGTGTCACTAACTAGCGCGACGTGTACAGCCACACTATGTTCGACAAGCAATGTGAGGTGTTGCCGCTGATCATGCCAACTCTCGCGTAAGCACGCCAGTCATTGGTCCAACCGAGCACAGAACAGCTGTATTTTAAAACTAAACTAAAGAGGCGATATTAATGAGCGCTGAAAACACGGAATCCTATTAACGTCTTCAGGAAACATGTTGACACTAACGAGATGCTGTATTTTCTCTCTTTCTTATTGCTTTCCGCTTACATGTTACGTCAGTCCCTCTCAATTTACTAACACATACGATGTTGTACGATTGCTTTTCTCTCCTCCACTAATTATTTCAAAATAATTAGTTTCGCATACTTATCACCAGCTTTTCACATAAACTATTACGTAACACTCAATTCAAGCAGTGTAAATTAGAAAACATGTACAAAACAAACGTTTCTGATTAGGCGCATGAAAGCTCACACACGGGTTACAAAAAAATTGATTGATCTACAGGCATTTCCAAATTGATAAAAAATGTATATTAACACTAGCTGCCCCAGCAAACATTGTTTTGTCACATAAATAACTTATTGTAAGTGTGTAAGGATGTGGTATATAAGTGGAAGAGGTCTAATAATAAATAAATAAATAAATAATAGTAATAGAGCAGCGACACCTGGTGGGGATAGACTGGTATCAGCTCGTGGAGATAACTGATCAATTATAACTTACACAGTTATCGACCGGGTTCTAAAATTATTAAATTAAAAATATTTACTCAACAATAGCACTTAGGAGTATAAAATAGATAAAAACCTATTCGCAGACCTACCGAATGTATATACAAAATTTCATTGAAATCGTTTAAGCCGATTCGGAGGAGTACGGAAACAAACACTGTGACACGAGAATTTTATATATTATAGATTTCTCAGCTTCACTGTTACCGAGACTCGTTCATTATTTGTTAATGTGCTACGTCAGGAAGGGTAGAAATACAATGGGGAAGCAAGGATAGTCCTAGCGAGGGGATACTTATTGTACGTGCGGGTACAGAAGCTATCGTTACGTTTGTGTCAGTAACTAGAGGTAGTGGAAACTCAGCAAGAATATTTCGTACCACCGCATTTACCAAAACAGTGTAGCGACATGAGCCTTGTGTAATTTGAGGAGGGAGGCTATGTCAGTTCTACGACCTCGTCAGTTGACAGAACGTCTTCTCCTCTCCCCACGCTGAAAAGAGTATAGTTGTAGGTACCATACTTCTGTTAAAATAGGGACAACAAAACAGTTTGATTGTCAGTACTACTCTGGACAGTTCCTTCAACTATCTGTTTTGTAGAAGTTACCGTCTGGTTTGTAAAAGCAACAAGGCTCTTTGTTTCTTCTACAAAACAGATTGTTGAAGGTACTGTCCAGAGTAGTACCAACAACCAAACTGTTTTGTTGTCCCTATTTTTAACACAAGTATAGTACCTGCAACTATACTCTTTTTTCAGTGCACTACTCTTGGGATTATGCGGGGCGGTGTCGAATGTTGGATGCTATGGCCAATAGGGTTTCGACTTTATGTCTGTAGAAACGCCACGTCTCGTGGTAGCCAATGGGAGGAACGATACACTAGCACCAATAGACGGTGCATATGGTTTATGGACAGGGTAAAGGGATGCCAACAGGCGATGCGTATGGTTTTGTAGAGGGTAAGAAGTGTAGGGGAGTTCTACAACCTCGGCAGTTGACAGAACATTTGAGGTGTGCAGAGTGGATCGCGGTGGTGGGAGTAAGGAGAAGAGTAGGGTAAACGTTCGGTGAAATGACGAGGTCGTAGAAGTGACTTTTCCGATTGGGGGATGGTTATATAGTTGTTAAAGCGACTCACAAATCGTAACAAAAAATAATACGAGGGAAGCAGAGGACAACTAGAAGGTATTGTAGCCAACCTTCCCCCTCCCCCATCTACTTCCTGGAGATTTCGCATTAAAATGAAAGTATTGTTGTACGCTGTAAAAATAGTAGATACTTTTGTTCATTAAGTGTATGGAAATACTCCCCAGCCTTGCTTGGGAAACCTGAATACGTGGTGGAAATTTCCGCACGATAGTGTATTTGTAGGGCCACGATTTTGTCGCGAAAAGATTTTTGCCCCACTTTGTTTCAGTGACTCACGTGCATATCGGCAGTTCTGTTTCAAGGTTATTGGCAGCGTGTCTATGTTCAGACACGTTTCTCGTTTGACTGCACCAATCAGAATAAGATTATTGTGAGTGTGTACGTCTATAATTTGCCAAGGCAGGTAAGAGTAAAATCATCCAATCACAGACGATGTAGCAGAGCTGCAGGTGTGCACATGACGCATCGAAACCAAATGTTGCAAAAATCTTTTCACCATAAAATCGTGGCTCTAGTATTTGACACACAAATGACCCGGAAATTTCGCTCGCGCAGTATGTAACATTGCAATAGATGGTCTGTCCCGCTAACTCACTTGACTTGATCTTACAACGCTGTAGCTACTGTGTTGTAAGTGAATAATAAATTACGTATGAGATGGTCTGCGCCAATATGTAAGGAAAAATTACACTA
The DNA here is from genome assembly GCA_003012365.1 of Medauroidea extradentata. Classification (NCBI taxonomy): domain Eukaryota; kingdom Metazoa; phylum Arthropoda; class Insecta; order Phasmatodea; family Phasmatidae; genus Medauroidea; species Medauroidea extradentata. The sequence goes on from PNEQ01072731.1 coordinate 5,010, forward strand.
CCAGTTGTGTAAACTTCCTTCACATGTGTGGAGTAATTTTCCCTTGCATGAAGAGTCTAGCCCTTAAAATTGTTAAAAACCGCATTTTCAACATGTTAGGGGTCGCGGTGGCCGAGTGGTCAGACCATTCGCCTCCCACCAAGGCGATCCGGGTTCGATTCCCGGCGGGGTCGGACCCTAGATTTTCGCATGTGGGAATTGTGCCAGACGATGCCGTTGGTCGGCGGGTTTTCTCGGGGATCTCCCGTTTCCCCCGCCCCTACATTCCGGTGCCGCTCCATACTCACCTCATGTCACCCCTCACCAGCGCTCAAGACCTCGATGTTAAGCGCTGACCTCAATCTCTCACTCACTCATTCAACATGTTATACCTGGAAAACCACTAACGTAATTCGCGAGAAACTACTCTACAGACATGGAATGAACATTGCCTAAAACTTTCCACCAATAAAAATAAGGGTTCACCACTGAAAGTGTCAGTCAGACGTGTGATCTACGATGCCACTGCACGCCGTTTCAGTGTATTGTGGTAGAGGCGATACCGCACCAGATGAGCCGGTCAACATAGCCCTTGGTGCCGTGCCTCGCTCACACAAACATACGGCCAGTAGGTAGGCCTATATATGCGGTTTTTGCGATTTTAATATTTTAAATCCTGAAAGGGGGCAGATATCGCAAAACCTTTCATAGAAATGTTGAAAATTGTTTGTACTATGCAGTCTATTTTTTTTCCAAAAACAGGTTTATATAATTTTGGTTAGTTTCTTAAAGTCGATAATTAGCCAAAATTATAAAAACTTGTGTTTTGGAAAAAAAAGTTAGGCTGCCTGGTACAAACAATAATTTCGAACATTTCTATGTGTGTGTTTTGCGATATCTGCCTCAGGTACAAACAATAATTTCGAACATTTCTATGTGTGTGTTTTGCGATATCTGCCTCATTTTAGAATTTAAAAATTAAAACTTAATAAATTAGCATAGATAGGGACCCGTGATGTTAAGACACGGAGAGAGCCAACATGTTGTGTGCAGTTACCTGCAGCGGAGTTTCTCCTCAGATTGGCCTTGTCATTGCCCTCGCTCGGCCCGGCAACGGAACTTTGTGTCGGCTAGACGTGACTCATGTTATCCACGCAGCCAATTACTCCGGCCGGCAATTAATCCCTGATTGCCAGTGATTTCATTTTCCATCTCCCCTCCTTCCCCCTCTCCAGCTTCATCACGCGGCCATGACATTCCCGCGTTTTCCTGGCCACGTGTGCGGCCCTTACCTCAGCCGCTATATCAGTACAACACACATATCTGTCTACAGCAAGGTTTCATGTCAAATACACGTATCATCCCACATTTCATAAAGTAGGACATAAACAACTGTTACTAAAACATTTTTTTCTGTTATTTTGTTAGTTAATATACAGGTATAGACATGCAAAATTCGCGTTATCATTTGATAGCAGACTAAACGTCACTTTCCTGTACATAACCGAGCGTAATCAGTGATTCAATTGGCCACGAACTTTTATGTGTTGTCATTTACGTGTGTTACATCTTTACAGAGATTGGCCTCTCTACCGTGTAGGCCCTAAGCATTCTCCGCGGGAAGTCACCACAGTATCGGCCAGCGGGAGACGTCAAACAAGCATATAGTCGCTTGGAGTCTAGTCAGCTGTCAGAAAGTAACGCGAATTTTGCATGTCTCTATATGTAGGGAGGGCCTCTTTTGCACATCTGCAATTCTGCTTCATTGTTATTGGCAGCGTGTCTGTGTGAAGAGCCGAATATTATTTGACTGAGCCAATTAAAACAACGTTCCTACAAAAACACACGTCTGTGATATGACGGTAGAATCACAAGGCTCGTGAGAGTAAAAATATCAAATCACTGACTACGACGCAGAACTGCAAATGTGCACGTAAGATTCCGGAACAAAGTGGGGCAAAATTTTTTTCGCGAAAAACAGGGGTCCTTATTAATATATATTCATTTACAAATGCCCTACTTCATCTAGACATTGATTGTGGAGGTACTGAATGTTTCAATGTATATGTAGGCCTATAATAAGTAAGGACCTGAAAAATTCGCGTTTTCTTTTGGTCCCAAGCTATGATTCCAGCAACTGTAAGTTCGTGCCACTTTCGCAATTGGCACGTGACTTATTTGACACTTCCTGGAAGTCGGTTATCCAATAGTACAGAAGCAACTAAATACAGGCCAATTTCACTGCGTCATCGGTAGAGGTACGTCAATTTCGCAAATACATTCCAGGTCAGGTTGAACGCCAAAACATATACTTAATAATCACGTGCGTGATTAGCTGGCGGCTGTCACGAAACGCATTTGACTACTGCAAGCCAGTAGTAAATAAGGAAACGATTCATAGAGCTATCGCTTGTAATGTTGTAAGCCAATGAATAATCGACTGCATCCAGAGCGTGTACAGGACCGAGCAATCTAGGCTACTGCCAGATGAATCCGCGAAATTGACGTACCTCTGTTCATCGAGCAGCCAGTGAGCAGATAATGTCTGCTTGAATACACATATGTTCTTGAAGGCTAGCCTACACGTCAGGGAACCCGCCAATTATTCCGGTCTCTAATAATAATTTATGAGCTTTTCTTTGTCTGTTCTTTGTGTTTGTGGCTTGGATGCCTTCTGCATAACACCATTCAGTTTGACGGCGCTATGCGTCAATTGACTACCGGCAAATTTTTATTATTTGTAGGGACAGGTAAATTTCGTGAATATGATGACCCGCATGCTAGAATCCATTCACCTATGCATACTCAAGCCCTGTATATTCGTTCATTGTCAGTTGTTCCACTGAGTAGCAGCTGGTTGACAAATGGTCGGGGCTTGAGCACAGACTAAATAGTAATACAGACGTGAAATGGCGTGGCGGCTCGTTTGATACGGGCGAACTTGGCCGCTTATTGGCTGCCCGAGGTTGCTGATATCAGCCCCGTGTATGTTTGGCTCCTGCATGTTACGGCAGGTTTCCTATTGGCCTGGCTGCCGGCTAGCAGGGTAGCCGCCTTACGCTGATTGGCGGTACGTGTCTCCGCCATCTTCCTGGCCAGGGAAGTCATTTTACTGGTGTGTGTGGCTGAGTTCGCTGTCCTACCTGCTGTTTCACTTCTGTATGCCTAAATATTCTGTGGCTTCAGTAAGCATAGGTTAGTTGATTTTAACATGCAGGTCATTGAATTCACGAAAATTTCCTGTCACTAGTTATTAATAAAACATGCTTCGGGTGCTTTATATTTTATACAATTATACTAAATTTATTTTAGTCCTACAGGGTCAACATTTATAAACACAGGATATACTGTAGGACAAAAATACTTTTTGTTGGTTGATCCTAAGAAGAAAAATATTTTATACCTAACTAACAAATGTCGCATAGTCTATTAATGTTAAACACCGTCCAATTATAATTTGAACTATCAGTAAAAGGGACTTTAAGGTCCAACGTCATGCTAGATCTGTACCTCTCTAATCGAACAAGGAAAATTATAACTCTTACAAAATATTCCCTATGCTTGAATTCTATAATCTTACAATTACGGTACTACAATAAAAAAGTTTTGATTACTGAAACAATAAATAATAAACACATAACTTCTGTTAAACATTAAGTCAGTATTGATTAACTCTTCGATATTAATGGAAATACGTTTTTTTAATGATTATGAGGTAAACAATTAGGCTGTAATTAGTGCTTTAAATAAATTAGAACCTAAGTCGGGTGTTTATGTTTAAACAAGCTACTCGGATACTAAAAGTGTTGTATACCCGTTGGCTAGAAACTGGAATTCGGAAATTACGTTCTTCTTGCTATAGCTACAATTTTGTTGGCTTTTTAGTTGTCCTAAGGGTGAATGAAACGATACGTGTATATTACCTACGTATACTTAAGAATACCTATTTGTGAAACTTTTTGTAATGAGTGAAATTGTGTTCTGTAAAGAGTAATGTTCGAGGTAAACGTATGCAGAGTTCACGACATAATGGTTGCAGCGTGCTTCTGTCCGTACAACCTAGCCACCCAGACAACTGCAGTGGTTGAAGGGTGGCCTAAATTCAAGGTACCACTTTACTCTGTTCACCGTCTAAGCATTACTACTGAAGGTCCTAAACGGTTTGCATTTCTGCTCGTTTATACCTGTCCACCTGCTGCCAATCGCGTCACAGTCAGGAACAAAGACCGTCGGCTAGCACGCGCTTCAAAAACGGGTTGTAATGTGTTGGGGGGGGGGGGGGGACACGTTTATTTTACGAAAATATCCCACGTGTGCCCATTGTGGCAATGTTCCAAATATAAAACACACTTCAGACGAGGACGGAATATAATTGTTAAGGCACTATGCTCAGTATAGACCGTTCGGGATAAAGTGAGCACTAAAGATTTAACCTTAGAAAAAATCACTAGCCGTTACTGCATATAATTAAACGCTAGCTATACAGTTCTCTTACTCGTAGTACCGTTGGCAGCGGATTGTCGAATGTAGTTCCATGTATTTTCATATTTAAATGCACCAATACTGAAATAAAATAAAATGAATTAGACATATACGTGTTTGATGTAATAAATAAACTTTTTAAATCAAACTATATAGGTTCCTACAACCTGCACAATTTATCTTATAAGTACAAACATCAAGTATTGTGACCAGAGAGGTAAGATATTTCCCATTGTTAGCCGTTACGCGCGGAAAGATATCCTATTGGCTGAAAATATAAATTTAGCAGGGCTTTTTGAGTACTCACTGTATTCCGAACCGCCTGTAAGTACACTGGTTCGAAGCCATCCATCATAGTTAAAAACTGCCTTTCAGACTAGGACACTTCAAAATGTACTAACCGCATGTATGTATGTGAGTATTATGTAGGCCTATGTATGTGCGAATGCATGCATGCATGCGAAACTCAGATATAAACAGGCATCGAACTTTGCTACAGACTTTCCACAAATAAAACTATATGGCCTCCGCTTAAAATCCCATAGTAAAAATGGATAGGCGGCATTCTTGCACTCTAGTTCTGCGCTTGGCTCGGGATGCGGCATTTGATGCTCGCTTCAAGGTCGGCCTCATAGCTCCGTCACTTCTGAGTCTCTGACGCGAGCTAGGCGGCACCTTAAGATGAACGTTTGAAATGCTGCAGTTGAGTCGATAATTATTTTAATGAACGCGGAAAACAGTTTCACTAGCTCAATAGGAACAAGACAAGGAAAGAGTTCTCTCAACCGCTGATGAACGTGATTTTTATCTTGATAACGTTAGTAAGGTAAACTAAATATGCAGTCGTGTAGAAGGGATCTATTTTTGTCGGCCGACATCAGGAAAAGTTGAATTAGCAGTAAACTAGCGATAACACACTCGTGATGTAAGGAAATGTTTACTTACGTCATCAGTCAGCTGTCAGTGTACTACCACTTCGTCGGCTTAAACACTCTGACTATTGTACCGGTATTTACGGATACGGTTTTACGTGGAGAACAGTGTTGCCAGAGAGAGCAGAACAAGGCAAAGAAATGTTGTTACAAGGCTCAGTAAAACATAGCACCATAGAATTTTCCTTGTAGTCTGGGTAAGCCGTGATAAACTATGTTTCCTGTAATATTTCGGATGCTAATAAAAGTTTTATTACATACCGATATAATTATAACAATTAAGACAAAATATACTCAAATTCTTGCGTGTAAGTCTATGAGTGCACACATTTTTTGGTTTCTGCCATCATCAACTATCAGCATGTTTGTAAACAAGCTTTGTTTCCCACAGTTCTTTTCCCCTTCGGTGTGACGTCAGGGGGCGTGTATTTCAAGTCGTCCATTAGAGCTCTCATGTTTCATAGCCAGTGGTTGGATGTTTCATTTCTCACTTGTATGGGTTCTACTGGCAAATCACAGACGTATGGTGTCACAGTAGCATTATTTTGATTGGTGCAGTCAAATGAGAAGCGTGTCTGAAGAAAGTTACGCTGCCATTACCCACGCAGCAGAGCTGCCGATATGCGAAAATCGTTTCGCTCTAAGCGCAGGGTACTAGCATCTTCCTAATAAACCACCCTTGTGTTCCAATGGACTGGCACGACATTGTTACTAAGTTTCTGCGAGTAGAACATGTTCCCTATTATTGTGCTCCCAGACTCCATAGAAGTACAGTAGAGCGCGGAACTAGTAACTAAACAGATGGACGGTGTGCAGATTGCAGAACGTATATGGAGTGTGTTGTGAGACCATTAAACTAATTAGACACGGCAAACAACAGCCCACCACTCGTTCATTAAGCTGTTTAGGATACGATTAACTGAGAAACCTTGACATACAATCTCTTACAAGCGCCGTGCCAGCTGCCAAGTTGCGACATGTAATTACATGTAATAGACACGTCAAGGCCACGGAAAACTAATAATTACCATCGGAATTTGCTTCCAACTGTGACTAACCGGCGCTGGCTCGGGAGAACTAATCTCTGCAGATGACGCGAGTATGTATAAGTTACAGCGAGATAATTTCCACCATACTCTCTTGAAATTGTTTTTCTCGACGTATCACGTATTTACTGATGATGCCTGCAGTCGTGCTGTAGAGTTCTGATCTCTACAATGGCGTGCTGATTTCGTTTTTATGCTAGGAAATCAGGTTGAGACAAAAGTCATTCCCCTGTGGTCGGTTTTTTTGCTTTTCAACTATGCTATTAGACAATGGAGCCAGTCTTACGTACTCTTGCCAAATCAGAAATTTTGTTGGATGTTCTACTGTATATATAGTTTAAAATGAATCATTACGAATAAGATTTATCGCACAATTTTATTTATATTTTTTAATATTTAGTAACGAGAATAACAAATAAAAATAACGTTGCTACGTTAATGGTTTAGTAGTAGAGGCACGAGTATTTCGCGTATTTATCTGGCAACAGCCTAGACGTCTCAGTTCTATACATGCACTGGTCGAAGTTAAATATACATTGGCTTGTAACCGTACAAGTGGGTAGTATGTATAATCCCAACTACGTGTTTCCTTATTTATTACTGGCTTGCAGTTGTCAAGGCTGTGTTGAAACATCTGTCGTCTAATCACAGAAGTGTCGGTGAAGTATGCGTTATTGGCGTTCAACCTGACCTGCAATCATTACGCGAAATAATCGTGCCTCTATTTAGTAGTAATCGTGAGTTGTAGTTGACGATTGTTGAATAAAAAATTGTGTTTTTGCTATAAATAAAATAATATTACAATCAAAGAGAACTTTTTAAGAAACTCATGTTGAACTATTAATCATCGAATAACAAATAAAATATGTGACGAATCTAGGGCGATGTTTCCTTATAGAAACATTACATTTTACGGTTAGGAGTGTAATAGGTACCTATATTAGAATAAATTGGTACTAGGAGGTATTCTGCCTCTATAACCTGGTGAGCGATAACTATTATTACGAATTCTATATTAACTTAATGATCGCAAAATAAGACTTCGGTATTTCGTATATTATGCGCGCAGCGTAAGGTAGGCTTATTAGCTAAGTTCCTATAGTAATGTTTTTCATAACAATCTTACAAAATGTTGAATGAGGAATAAATTAAGAAAATTTTAACGTGGTTAGTAAACACGGGATATTAAACAAGAAAACCTTAAGTATGTCTAATGTTTTAAATATTTTCTTTGAGGCAGAGCAATAATTCTTTACCGCATACTACGGGTAGATGTAGGTCAATTTCGCTGATTCATCTGGCAGTAGCCTATATTTCTCAGTCCTGTAAATGCTCTTGATACAGTCGATTGTTCATTGGCTTACAACCGTACATGCTGGTAGCATGTGGTAGCTCTACGGATTAATTCCTTATTTACTACCGGCTTGCAGATAGTCAAATGCGTTTCGTGACGGCTGCCAGCTAATCACACACGTGATTACGCAATATACATGTTTGGCGTTCAACCTGACCTGGAATGTATCTGCGAAATTGACGTACCTCCAGGAAAATCGCGGGAATAGTTGACTGTTTGCTAGGCTCCAACGTGATGTATATAACACTGAATGTTTCGTATCAACATTGGCTATCGTGTATTTGTAGCATTTTTTTTCTCTCTACAACAGGCCCAGTTAGAACTGTACAGCTTGGACACACAGCGTGTGTGATTTGTCCCAAAACTGTTCACACGTGTCACGGTTAATATAATTCAGTTTATTGTAGACTATTTTAAACGTTTTCGCGATTTTCCAGTGTCTCTAACTATGGGTTGTACGGAATTCTTCATTGCTGTAAAAAAACGATTGTGCTGTGTAAGGAGTGGTACATGAGGCGAATCATAAGAAGCCTACAGTTACAGACATGGCGACTAGCGATGTACCAATGAACCTCCAGTTAGGTCAGAATCCAACGTGGCATTGCCACAGAAGTGAACCGACAGACATAAAAGCTCGCAATTAAATTTTCATTTCGAGACCCCTCAGTCCGCGACTGTGCTGGATTTCGTCAAGGCTGAGTCTTTTCAATCATAGTGGGTTGTGAAAATCAACCTTGGTGTTATGTGAATCGAACTTCAAGGACACTTGAAGTCATATTTCACGATATTTATTCATTTTCTTACCTGAAAGGGAAAGCACATCACGGTAGTTAAATGTAACAAAACAATTACGATTGACATGCTTTAGAAAACTTCCTCACATGTTTAGGAAGTTGCGCAGTATGGGACAGTTGCCATACTCCCGTCTTGTAAATATGCAAACATTTACAAATGTTACAATACAAGTCTGGTAACTTTAGTATGCATTTGACTGTTTTATAATTAGGTTTAGGAGTTGAGATAAATATTATATATTGTCTGGTAGTATGTTTTGTAATGCAATATATGCTTTGTACCTTTTCCGCTGGGAGGCGTTTTGATTATGGTGAGGGTAGGCTGCGCGCGCAGCTGGTGTGCGATAGTCTAGACGAGAAGTGTGGAAGTCTGCCGCGCCAGGCAGACGGATGTTCGACGGGTAACGAGGCAGTTGACCCGAGGTGTTGAGAAGGAAGCCTCGATGTGGAACTGAATATAACACCACACCAGCGGCATAATGTGGAGCTGGTGTGGAATAGTGAAATTTCAGCGAAGTTTTGCTGAATGGTTTGCTCTGCTTTAAGACTGTCGTCTGGGACGTGATAAGGGCAGCTAGCTACAAGACGGCGCGACTAGTCATGAAATAAGGGGTACACCGTCGAAGGATCTCCCGAGGACTGTTAAGGACTAGCGGCAATACTCGTCCCTCATTGATTCACCCAGGCTGCTGGTGCATTGGACTGCAAACTACGTTAGACAAGGTATGAGGCGTCAACCTTAAATACGTGCATTAGACTGTCCGGCACGGCTGTCTGAATACGAAGTTCTTTATAGTGCGCGAGCTGCAGACTTTAACTTTGTCCGTCCTCCCCAGCGTCTTTTATATTGTGTTTAAAGCAAATATATTTTTCAGAACCTTACCACAAAAAATGTTTGAACATTGTGATACCTCCCTTTTTGAATGTCACAGTCATTATGTTTAACTCTGATGTCTCCCTAATTAGCTCAGAGAGAGGCAGAGTCGTTACCACCCGAATTCATACGAAGCGGGGGGTTTCAGAGTGTTACTATGGATGTCTGGGAAACTATTCTACCATACCTACTTCCTTAGCGCTCCTATACACACGTCTGGTAAATTTACAAACTATTTTTTTTAGAGTGAACGTATTATATGTTGACAGTGAAATTAACATAGCCCAATAAATGTTGCTTCACGCAATATCTGAGCACACAAACACGCAACCAATTAGTGTCAGAAGTAGTTAATTTCGAAAGTGAACACTGTCATTGTTAATGTCGCCATACGTAATTTATAAGCCAGTAACACGTAAGCAAAATATTTAGAAATTATTGTTTATCTCGAAGACGTTTTGTGCCTGTATACCCTTGAAAACGCTGTAATTTCTTACAACTTGTATAGGCCTAATTGGTGATATACTTCCGACACAACATAGCTGTCTGCAGACCAAAACAGGCATCAAATACTACGATATCGGGATTCTTATTGTCTCAGTCAAATAGGGTAACAGCTACAAGTACAAACTAAAGCCAGTAATCGTCTGGTAAGCTGAATGTACGTTGTAATCAGCCAACAGCGAAGTTTTCCCGCGATAAACCACCATCTCTAAAAATATTATTTTTACCAAATCAAGTAACAACAATTTTTTACTAGGAGCTTAAACCGCCAACTGTTTAAGAACATAGTGTTTTGGCTACTTTAATAAATTTAAACGCCAGTACTCGCGTAGGAGTTTAATATTACGAAACTTCTTTAAGGATGTTCAACTGCGTTTAGTACCAAAATGTTGTATTGTCACGAAATAGTATTACTTATGTAGACTATACTTGTGAGTACATAGTTTACTTTTACGAAACAATTTTAGCTCTCATAGTTCTCTCATTGGTGCGTTATAGTCAAAATGTGCATGTTACGCTGCCATTCAAACCGGATGACATAGTTAAACGAAATAAATCACAGTGAAATAACGTGCCATGGACTACGAAATCAAATTTAGAAAAACTTACAGTGAATAACTTTTATATTTTAATAAATGGCTGAATTTGGAACTTTTTCCTGTAGGCTACTTTTAAGATTTTTTTTTTAAGATTCGAAATGTATATTTGTATATTAATAAACGACTGGTTACGTAGCCCATGACATGTTATTTCACTGTGAAGTGTTTCATTTAATAAATTCAGTTGGTTTTCATAATTTGAATGGCAGCGTAACATTCACATTTTGAATTTACGCACAGTCATGACAAAACTATGCGAGTTAAAATTGTTTCGTAAGAGCAAACTGTACTCACAAGGGTGGTGCGGGAGTTCTCAAAATTCGTTTCTCCTAAAAAGTGTTTCAACCTGTCACTTGACATGATAATAATTTCTCCTAAAGGCAGTAGACCGACAGTCGTTTCTCAAATAATTAACTTCACAAAAAGTAATTTCTCTTACATTAATTTCTCCTACAGTCGTTGGACCGAAAACAATTTAATTTTTTTGTTCGGATATGTCACTTAGCTCCATAAACAGGCAGTGTTCCTACAGGCAGTAGACCTAAAGTCGTTTCTCCTATACAGTCGTTGGACCAAAAATGGTTTTATTTTTCTGTCTGGAGATGTCTCTTACCTTCAACACCAGGCAGTGTTCCTACAGGTAGTACATCGAAAGTCATTTCTCCTTATCACTGCTTAGAGTCCTGTAGTAACGTATTGGCGGTAATCTTGCATGCTAGTTCGGTGCTTGGCTCGTTGTGACGATGTAGAGTTTGATGCGCGCTTCAAGGTCACCCTTATAGCTGTATCACTTCTGATCGTCTAACGTGCTTGAAGGCGATGCCCTTATTATGTTGTGTATGCTAATATATGGCGTTAAATTATATTTACTTTGCTAAGTTAATTACATACACAACAAACATGTGCTTCCATGTTCACCAAATTTCTACTTTAATGAACTGTATCGTGAAAGACAAATTCGTTTGGTTTTGACAATGGCGAGATGACGCTTCTCTTAAAGTGTATTAGTTAGACAAATTAAATAAAGGTCATAAAATTTCCTTAAACAGTAATATCACAAAAATCGTAAATATGTATTTAAAAAATATCAACGTAGCGGTGAGAAAACAGCCTTCATAATTACACGGGCGTCTTGTCGAATCAAGAGTTCTCATGTGCAGAGCCACTATTTATTGTCGAAAAGTTTTTGCACCAACTGGTTTCCTTGGCTTATGTGTAGACACACGCAAAATTCATTTTGTGGCAGACTAAACTTCACTTTTCTATACATAACAGAGCGTAATCTGCGAATCAAGTAGCCACGAATTTTTACTTGTCATTTACGTGTGTTACGTCTTTACATAGATTGGCCTCTCTACCGTGTAAGTATTCTCCGCGGCAAGTCACGACAATATCGGCCAGTGGAAGACGTCGAACGAACCTATAGTCACTTGGAGTCTAGTCAGCTGTCAGAAAATATAACCGCGAACTTTGCATGTCTCTACTTATGTGCATAGGCATATCTGTAACTCTGATTCGTGGTCATTGATTGGATGTTTTAGCCTAACTCTCACTTCTCTTGGGGTTCTACTGGAAAGTTCCAGACTATAACGTCACGACAACCCTATTCTGAATAGCCCAGTCTAATGAGAGGCATGCCTAAATATACACAAGCTGGCAGTAATCATGAAGCAGAGCTGCAGATGTGTATGTAAGGCATTGAAACACTGGTGCAAACATCTCTTCGCGACCAAACCGTGGCTCTACTTATGAGCGTAAATAAAGTGGGGATAGAGCAACAACAGAACGTGGCAATGATCACCCGGGAGTATCACGAGACAACCCACCAGGCAGCAAAGTCAAGTGGCTTATGTTATCCTATCGTGACACAGTCTCCAACAGTTAGCTGCGAGGGCGCGTTCAGAGTGGTGGGAAGGAGTCGGCTTAAGCCCCGCATTAAAGTAACACTTGCGGTCTTAAACACGATTAAATGAGTGAAGAGGTTTTGGTCAGCGCTTAACATCGAGGTCTTTAGCGCTGGTGTGAGGGGTGATATGATACGAGTATGAAGCATCGCCGGAATGAATGGGCGGGGGGAACAGGAGATCCCCGAGAAAACCCGCCGACCAGCGGCATCGTCCGGCACGATTTCCACATGCGAAAATCCGGGGACCGACCCCGCCGGAAATCGAACCCGGATCGCCTTGGTAGGAGGCGAGAGGTCTGACCTCTCAGCCACCGTGACCTCCTTAAACACGATTAAGTATAATTCTTTCGACAGACATGTTAATTGATCAAGTTTATAACCAAACACGTTTTTTTGAGGTTTCATACGTAAAGGTAAGTTAAATGAAATCAGTAAAAAAATTCAAACGAAATATTAATTTCCCATACGTATTTTGAACGCTGCAGATTTTTCTTATTTCGTTTCAACTAACTACAAATTTGATGTTGTATCGTGACGAATAACGGCAATTTAACTTAATTAAACGAGTCCAGGAAGTGCTGCCATATTCAGCCATGTTTGTTGCGCTGCTTGTTTACTTCAACTCATCCAATAGCAGCGAGGCGCTGATGAGAAGTCGTTTGAAACTACCTACAAAACCAGTTCGTTTTCAGCAAGAAGTAAATTAGATCGAAACTCAACTCAATAACCGAACATGTTAATTGACGTAGTTCTGTGTTAAATCGACTACAGCGTAGGCCTAAGTGTTGAACTTGAAATGAATTTCATGTGCGTTCAGCAATGTAAAATATTGTATTATAATATTTCCGCATCAATTGTATTTATGAGAAATCTTAAATGTTCCTGATAATTGTATGAAGGAAATAACTTATTTTTAGAGACACTGACAAATCGCGGGAATAGTTGACTGCTTGCTAGGCTCCAACGTGATGTATATAACAATGAATGTTTCGTATCAACATTGACTATCGTTTATTTGTAGCATTTGTTCTCTCTACAACAAGCCCAGTTAGAACTGCACAGTTTGGACACACAGCGTGTGTGATTTGACCCAAAACTGTTCACACGTGTCACGGTTAATGTAACACAGTATATTGGAGACTATTTTAAACATTTTCGCGATTTTCCAGTGCCTCTACTTATTTTGAAATTACTATTTTCCCTTTCCGTTTACTGCGCGTATAAGACCACCAATGTCGATAGTGTAAATGAGTGTATAATCGGATTATTGTCTCAAAAGCTTGCATGCAATGATAATATTAAAACTGAATCTAAATATAAATAAAGTCTAGTACATAAATCTCTAATAGAATTATCTACCATATTTGAATCATTATTACTTGCGACCAGGTTTTGCACAGTTTCTACCTCCCCCTATGTTTGTCTTGATTCTCTCGTTATCTTCAGTTATTTTCTTTTTATTCACACTACCTCTTTACTATCTTTTACTTCTTTCTCTCGTGATATCCATCAGATAATCTCAAGCAAATATGTTTTATCCTTTTCTCACTTATTCGGAGTGCATACATTCAAGGTATTCGCCATTTCAAAATTGTGACTCTAACGACCAGAGTTTAGAAGAAAGAAAAAAATTCGCTTGGTACATTATAATGTCATATCTGTGTTTTGTGCTGCAACTGATCCAGCTTCACGTCATTCAAATTTATATATTTTGGAATTTCATTTTCTGTCCATTTAAAGTTCGTGAGGGGTTATTATCATTTGAGTGTATCATTAACAATAATAACTCTCTGAACATAAATTAACATTTTTTTTTTTAAATTTTCCCGGTATTTATTCTGTTGTCAAGTTTTCTGTATCTGTTTGTCTGGACAATTCTGCATAATGCAGTCATGATGGAGTATAGAAATAATGCTTTACTAAAATTCCTTTACTATAATCTTACTACTCTTAAGTTATCAGGGAGAATATTGTGTTATTTATACCATAGACTGTTGGCAAACAGTTCCACATACGAGAAAAACTCCACAAAACCCTTGATTACTATAAATACAAATTTTCTCATAAGCCTACTGTAAACTCATGTTACGTGTCGGTATTTCGAGACTCAGTCGTTTAAACACAATACCATGTCGGAACACTAAAATTATTGAGCCAGTTCGTACACTGTACATGAAGCGTCCATAGCTCGTATACAGTAGTACGTTGTACACTACAACACGTCGAATACTGGTGTGGTTACAAAAACTTGTAATAGCCTACAATTAAAATCTGTCATGGTTCAGAATAAAGAAATATATAATTGGTTCATATAACGCAATAATCATAAGTTCCAGATCTGTTAATTTTAAATTAAGAATAGAAATTAAGTATTCAGCAGGCAGGCGGGGCAGACAGTTTCATGGCAGGATCCAGAACAGGTCCAGCAAATGTATGGAGGGGGAAGGTGTGGGAAGAGATTTTGGTCAGCACTCTCTACATCGAGGTCTTCAGCGCTGGTGAGGAGTGACATAATGTGAGTATGGAGCAGTACCGGAATGATGGGGTAGGGGAAAACGGGGGATACTTGAGAAAACCCGCCGACCAGTGGCACCGTCGCGGCACGATTCCCACGTGCGAAAATCCGGTGACTGACCCTGCTGGGAATCGAACCCGGATCGCCTAGGTGGGAGGCGGTAAGTGGTCTGACCATTCGGCCACCGTGACCCCAAAGAGTGGGAATGAAAACTGCCGGCCAGAGGGAGGAGTTTACAGAGGCTCCTACTGCGCATTAATTTAAAATACTTGTTAATAATAAAACAGAGAATTTGTTTGGTTAATTAATACCCTATCTCAGATCTCATTAGAAAGAAAAAAAGCCAAATTGAGTCTTGCAATAATATACAGCAATTTAATACAGTAAACTCTCGATTATTAGCATTAATGACTAGGGGATATGTGCCAATAATCTAAAAGCACATATAATGAAACAATTACGGTTATCTTGTTTATCCAAAATGAAAAATCTTGTTAGTCCATTCATGTACGGCACTAATTGCTTCGCCTGCTGGAAATGACTTAAATCTTCTTCAAGCACACTGGACACAAAGTTACTATGTGCTTATATGTCTTCCGCTGTTAACTGACAGTATCGTGGAATACCTGAAGAACATGTTTCAATATATTATATGAGATAAACTGTAAAATATATACTAGGTGTCCAGTAACCCTGGCACACAAATAGAATACAGTGAGAAAATAGCAGCCATCCTTTCGTTTAATACAAACTGGGAAACAAAAAGCAACAAAACTTTAGTTGATTATGCGAGAATGTATAATTAGCCCATATTTCTGTTCACTTCACCCTCTTATTGAGGCAACAAAATCTGCTTGACAACAAAACATTTCATTGGATCATATCCTAAGCATTTGTTTGGCCTTATACTAACGTATCGGATATAGCGGCTACCTATGGTTGCCTGTATCAAACGTTTTCCTCAGTGATTCGAAAATAATAATATTGTACACGTGACATATATATTATTTTCGTGACAAATAAGTTAACGTTAAGCTCCACCGGTTTAGTTAGCCGTACAACTTTGTAGTAGTCGAACCTCAACATCGCGATCAATAAAGAGATTCGTCTTACCTAGACGTGTTGTACAAAAACTTAAATAAAGTATACATTTGTACAGATAAGCTAAAGTACCCCCTGCTCCCGTTTTTAGTTGAAGGACTACAATATTTGTAAAGTAGGCCATTCCATGTCAACATACATCATACTAAACATCTGTCTTTCCCACCTTTCACGGCCCTTCATAATAATTTTAATAATATTTTTAGATAAAAACACTTTATTGAAATAAAATTCAAAACATACTACTCAAATTAGTGTAACAGTTGGTTAAAGTAATTGGAGTGTGAACGGAAGGAGAACAAATTAAAATTACCCATGTTCACCTCTCACACAATGTCTCAGAGACAATTCGTAGTGCATGCTTTTAGGCCTTATAAACTAACAACACGTGTTTAGTAACACTGACTGTTAGCCAATACCAAAAAATTTCGTTTGACAGTTATTGCAAAAACAATCTGCTGAACACCATTAATTTTTTACTTAAATAGAGCCCACAATTCCAAACAAGCATCAGAACTAAATCACTTACGAGAGTGCCTAGTTAAAAAAAAAAACATGCTAGCTATCTATAGGGCCTATTTAGAAACACACGTGGTTATTAATTATTTTACATAAAACATTCTGTTAGAAAACATTTATTCACATACCTGTTTATAAATATTTGCTACATTTTACGTAGGCCTAGTAGGCAAATTACTGATAATATTTTGTAAACAAATTTATACAATTTTTCATAAATAAGTAGGCCTACGAAACTGTAGTAACTTAATGTAGGCGGATTCATAAAAACAATTAGGACTCAATAGACAATATTTTGCTTAAGGAGTCAGGTGTAGGGCCTAGAAGCTAAATATTTCGCAAGGCCTTTATGTAGCCTACTCAACAGTAGACTAGAGCTATAGCCTTACCTATAAGCCTGTGATTTTGAACTTGTCACACTGCATACGTAGGCCTAAAGGCTGTGCTGTACTCGAAATAACCATGTCAATAACTGTAAGAACTGAACTCATTATATGATATCGTGCATGCTACAATCGATGCATAACCAAATTTATAACTATAAATAATGCATGGTTAGTCGGATTTGCATGTTATTTCTGCTGAGTTAAAATATAGTTTGAAGAGCGATGTTATCGAAATTAAAAATGCGAAGGAAAATTGTCTACTCAATACGTTAAAACACTTAAATTAAGAAAACATTTTAAAAATGATCTGTTTCACGGCGAAATCTGATTGGAGAAGTAGAGTAATTATATGTTTTTTTTATTTCAATTACAGCAAGACTTTTTTAAATGGCTATGGGAATGGTAATGTGTACTGTGAGTATAGTTCTTTCGATTGTAGCATGGCCTAAATGGGCAAACTGTTTAAAAATGTGTTTTCTCCATTGTCAGTGCTTGGTTTGCCTATATAAAACACAATCGCACTGTAGGCCTATTATCTAAGGCAGATATGAAAGCTGAACTCTAGTTACCAACTGTCGCTAAACGCAACCAAAACTTTACAAATGTAACAAAAACACCCAATTTTCATTTAAATAACTTATTATTGCACTTCGATGATACACTACGGTAGTGCGAAGAAGACTGTCAGCCGACTATTATTTCAGTGAATAGTTTGTTATTTGCAATTTTTACTTGTTGTAAATTTATGAGCCACTCAAAAAGGTTTACTTTTAGGCCCTATTAAAATTAATTGAATGGAAGGTAAGAAGAAATTTCCTCTTTCTGAAATTTGAAAAATAGCTACCCTAGTCCATGTAATGTCTGTCACCATTGTAGTTAAAATAACTGCAACATATAGTACACTTACCATTAATACAGCCTTGTCTTACGTTATAGCTCAACTGTAGCAGTAAACAATTTCAGACAACCCTTTTTTTTTTTTTTTGCAAATTCTAATATGTTTACGGTATATAGCATTCCTTGTAGAGCTGATCAAGTGCTAAGCCTAAATAGGATACAAACTAATATCAGTCCAGTTTATCCACACGTAACACGTCTAAGAATTTATTTATATATTAGTGATATACATTAGAAAAATATCCCACTGCTATGGGTTAAATAACACAACAAAAAGCTACTTAAATATCTGATAGGGCAGCAAAGGTTTGCACAGTATCAGAGACAGTAAATGTGCACGGGTTCTCTGACCTCCAATAATATATACTGAGGTATGGCGTTGCTCATTGACAGCTCGTTAAGTGATACGACATAACTGAGCTTGCATATGTTTGGTTTTATATTATTCACTCAGCATCCTCCATGTTTGAACGCAATAAGTTAAGGACCAATTCAATAGTGTTATGCAGAATGAGACCATCCTACATTTTATAAAGTATAATATAAACAATCGTTACTAATAAATGGTTGTTGTTTTGTTAGTTGACATATTCTCATTTTCAAATACATTACCTCCGCTTCACTTTGGTTGCTCAGCTACTGAAGTTTTGCTGTATAATAATTTAGGATCTTGTTTTATGTCTGTGCTTTACATTTGCGGCTTGGATGCCTTCTGCGTAACACCATTATTCAATTGCGAAACTGACGCGAGTTTACAGCTGCTATAAGTGTAGCTTGTGTACAAATAAAAGTGCGAAGTTTTCAAGTTCCTCCTATCATAACTGGATTTTAGATTTATATTAAGCCTACGCTTACTTTAAAAATTGTAGTCAAGAATATCACTGACTGACAGCAGGTAGGTCTAGTCTAGGTCTACACCGTGAAAATACACAACGCATATAATTATTGACACTAGTTATTCATAGAGTAGAGTTTTGTTTACAACTGACGCTACCAACGCAAGAACGAAACTAAGATAGGCCTGAATATTCCACTGTACCCCTCATGTACAGATAGGCTACTTGGTTTTCAAGTCGTAATATTTGTTTTAGAGAATATACTAACACAAAAATGTTTGCTTGTACAACCAATTTTATGTATGCGCTAAAATTGTATATCTTGTTAATGCAATTCGTAAACACTGAGAGAAAAAAATAGTATAGACCTCTACAATTTATTTTCTTTCACTGTTTAGGCTACAAACATAATTTAATTCATGCAGTAAATTTAGCGCAAAAATGTTGAAGAATATAGGCTACACATTAAATTGGTTCTACAAGGAAACACTTTTATTTATACTTTAAAACCAATATTAATACTTAAAAACAAAAAATTTGTACATCGAGGTTCGGCCTATAGTGAAATATTAAGTAGGGCCTACGGCACATTCTCACGCATTTGGTCGTAACATAACAAAACAGTAAAACTGAATTATGACTGACAACGTGCATGTTTCTACACATGTCTAATCAAACCGAGCGTCAAAACTGAATGAATAGATAAATAAATAATTGGTTTCTAGTCCGTGCGTTGTAGGTCGGCGAGGGAGTGGAATTTACTGACGGAGAAGTTGGTAACAGTGAAGAATTGGAAAGTTAAGGAAGGGTTTCGTGAAGTAGGCCTAAGTGAAAGAGTAGGAGGGCAACTTCCCTATAGCAAGTAAGTTACTGAGCAAGACATAATAGCTTCAATTTCCATTTAACGAACGAACCAATGCAAACTAATTGGTGCGGATCCACAAACATACGATTTAAAGTCTAATACATACAGACCTGAAAAATTCGCGCTTTCTTTAAAGCACAAGCTAGAAATCCACCAAATGTACGTCCGTGTCACTTCCACAATTGCTCCTTGACTTATTTGACACTTCATGTACGCTAAGTCGCTAAACCAATAGTAAAAATGTAGCTAAATGCAGGCCCATATCTCTGTGTTAGCGAGCAACTAATGAACAGCTGCTGTTTGCGTGCATATATTATTGGAGGCTAGCCTATGTGTTAATGAACCCGCGATTTTATCCGGTCTCTACCTGTAACTGACTTATACAAAATAAACAAAAAATACCACAGATAACTAATCAAGTAGAGTAGCTATAAAAACACCTACATGTCAGACGCTTAGGAAGCTTTTCTTCATATAAATGATTCACAGAATATTTATTTTAGGTTGATGGCTGAGAGACTTCATAAAGTTAATTGTAAGGGAGGGATGTAGAGAATACATGAGTCAGCTGAACAAAAAATTAAACCAGCACATAACAAACAAAATTACCAAAATTCCTTTAAAAAACGAAGTTCGCGTATAAAAACAATGTCGTAGGTAAAATGCGAACTAGACTATCCACGGTACAAAAACAACGCAACGCAGATTAAATGTGGCATTTTTTACAGTATACCTAGGCTCCCTACGCACATCCAAGGTTACAAATTCTTATAATCGCTATTTATAAATAGATCCGTTTTTGGGGTACGTTCTCTAAACACACATATATCAGCGAGTAGATTACATTTATGTAACTTATAACACTACACAAAATGCAGTCAAATCATACCAGTTTCTCATGGGAAAATACAATCGCGTAAAGGCACAATGACAAGTGTGTGAGCACAAGTTAGCGGCGACGTGCAGGCACACGACTAACACGTCCGCTAATTCGCTGATAGCACATGTCTAGTTAACCACTCACCTGCGAGAACAGCCAGTAAACAGCTGTGTAGCCAGTCGCTGGCTTCAGAGGCTGCTGGTACGAGCGTGTTTCCAAACTACCGCCTGAACAGTCAACTCGCCACTGCTGAGAGCTGGCCGGGCGCCCGCTGACACCTGCAGCACTGTCTTCCCCTCTCTCCCCTCTCCGTGCATGGGAGGAGTCGACCAATCCCCGCGCCACGCCCGCGACCAACCGCGCGTTGGGCCCCGCCCACTAGGGGAGGAGCTCCGCTAGCGTTAGCCCGCTTCATCTCGACCACAATAAAACTACACCACGTCATTAATTTAACCGTTCCTCTCGTCACTTTTTTATTCTTTTGTAGCACGGATTTACTCTTTTTTAATAAACAAGTTTTCTTTTAAGGCGAGAGTTTGTTTTATTTGTTTTGATTATATTTTTTTTACCGTCTCTCTCGAAGTCCATTCCTCCTACTATCGCGTGAAACAACAAAAGGAACTTGCCTGGCAGTTTGGACACAGCAAACAAATTACCGATTTAGTCCAATCAGGCTAATGCTTCCCTCGTGTTTTCTTCGCTGCTTCTGCTGGTCATGATCCTTATTTTGCTCTAATTACAGTTCGTAACTTCTACACGCTCGCAGCACGACAGATGAATTAACTCTTTGTACAGGGCCTAGAGCTGAAATAAACTAACAAAAAAAAATCTAATTTCATATTTGTGTTTTGTCAGCACCTTCTCCCCACAAGCTAGCAGTTTTCAAATGTAACCAACTTTTTGGCGGCATCTTTATGGGCTACTAATATGCAGCAGTTATGCTAGGGCCTATAGCCTATCCAAAATGTATTCTTTCTCTTCTTCTTTTGACTTATCAAGTGGAGGCAGTGAAATTTGTAGATCTAAGTATCATTGCAGTGTTACTTCTAAAATTGCATTTCATTACCATCCTCATATTTATCACCAAATAAAGAACAAATTTGAGGTTTCTGCACAATGCAGACATACTGTGTAAATAGTTAATACATTGTCTTTTCTTATAATAAATGTTAAATGAAATTGTGAAACTTGCTAGTTGGAACTTGAACTCTAAAAAAAAAAAAATTTCTTTGACGTCACAAAATGTTTGTTGCTGCAGAGAAAAATTTTGTTTAAATAAATCTGTTGCAAAGAAATTTTTTGTGATAGCCAAAATTGCGTTACTAGTAAGATAGTTATTATAAATATTTTTGGTGAAGCTAAACTTGATGTCAAAAAAATTATTTGCTTTTGTTAGCTACAAAGACACATTATTTTCAAAGAAAACTTTTTAAAGAAAAAATGCAATAACATCAAACATTATTATTATTTGCTGTAAGGTAATATTTCTTTACCTCAAACTTAGGTTCCTTAAAAAATAAAAACTTATTTTAAAAAATCACTCTGTGGGCTAAGCATATTCGCATTGAATTTATTAGTGCTGTGATGAGCGTGAAGTAGCTAGCCTATGCATCCACAATACACAGGTCTAAACAGATATTTTAATAGGCCTATATGACTAAACTGAGTGTGTTAAGATAAAAAAATAGGGGTAGTCCGCGTGATTAACTTTATTCATGACCTTAACTTTAAAAGACTGGAAAATTGAACACAAACTTAGGCGTTCGCAGCAAATCAGAATTTAAAGGTATAAGACAGACCCCACATGTCGACTATGCAACTTTAAACGTTACTTTGTTATAGCTACGTTGGTAGTTTACCATAGGCCTAGATGTTTTATTTAAGGCTTTAAACGCACTGTTAAAATGTAAGTTTTTGCAAGGTGTTTATAGAAACATTATTAAAAATCGGATATGGTATATATAGTTGTTGGGACTGCTATAGTATAGTTTAGGAAAGAGTATAGGCGTTTAGGCCTACTCGCAGGTACAAATTACCTTGCATGTTTCATAGGTATGAAACGAATACCTACATTTCACCTACTTTAGTGTTACGAAACATGCTGGCATTTAGAGTCAACAAAATTGGAAAAAGTAAACCTACTCTTTCTCAGCGTCTAAGTTAGGCATAAATAATACGACAGTAAAAACGTTTTCTTTACATCAAAGAAATATTTTTTTTTGAGCAGATTTAGTTTCCGGTGAAGATGTATTGCCTTACGACAAAGAAAAATTTGAAAAATTTATGGTTTGGTGTTACTACATAGGCTATCTTTATTTAAAAAAAAAAAGTAATCTTTGAAAACATTACTAAGTTAATAATTTGTTCCAAACTAAGCTCTCGTTGAAAATACCATAAACAACTTCACCATAAATATATCTAATAAAGTATCTTAATAGCAACACAATTTTTGTTCCGTTAGGTCTACTAAAGTCTTTCAACAAAAATTTACATTGCGACAAAGTTTTTGCCGAGTCTCATATTTAAACTACATTTTTCTTTGCAGCGACAAACATTTTGTTTTGTGGGTAAGGAAAGTGTTTTAGAGAGTATAAAGTGTCAGTTAAAATGCAAACTAGAACCTTAGTTATGAGTGCGTAAGTTATATATATATATATAGGCCTATATATATATATATATATATATATATATATATATATATATATATATATATATATATATATACATATATACATACATACACTACAAGCTCTTTGGAAGTAGGGCTTACGGTATTGTACACATAGCCTATGCGTAGAGGCCAGGAAAATTTCGCGAATTCAATGACCTACATGTTAGAGTGCATTGTAGGCCCCTACTGTGCAGACTCAAACCCCGACCATTTGTCCACTAACTGCTACTCAGTGGAACAACAGACAATGAACGAATAGGTGGAGCTTGAGTAAGAATAGGACAATGGATTCTGACATGCGGGTCATTGAATCCGCGATATTTTCCAGCCCCTACCTATGCGTGTTCCAAGGGAAAGTGCTTAAACAATAACGAAGTTTAGGTAAATGTGAGTCGGTGAAATCTGATGGTACTGGCAAACTATAGGTCTATTAGTGACGAATTTACAAGCAATTAGCCTATATTTGGCCATCTGAAACGAATTACTTAGAATAGGATTAAATTTATAGAAATATCCGAGAACTATAATCGTATAAACTTACTTAATTTGTTAATTTTTTTTGGTTGGCCACATTTTTTTACGTAGGTCTACGCGATGCTTAGGGTCTGTGTCAATATTATCGGGATTCTAGCACAATGCTCTGATTTTATTTTAACTATGTTAGACTACAGCTTACGGGTAAAAAAAAAATAGACAAATTTTCCCTTTACATGCAAATGAAAATTACGCTATTCTCGTGTGGAAAATTACCTAATTATGTTTGCGATATTTTGACATGATGATGAATGGTTAAAAATCAATTTATTTTGCAACAGCTTCATAGTACGTTCATACAAATGGATGACAACAACTAACAATTTACAAGAAAAACGTAGCGCCTAAACTACATACCTATACTTAAGTTATAGGTTGAATAGGCCCCTATACTTCTGGCGTAAAGAAAATTTCCTAATCTAAAAACATTTACTTAATTTGGAGGGTCAACGCCACAGTGAACCAAGTCAAATATTTATTCCTGAATCGTGTGGAAATTGTTTTCATTTATCCTAAATTTGATGTTACCTAAGTTGGCCTATATAGGCCTATGACTAAATAAACACAAAATACGTTTCTTAAACCAATAGACTACTGTAGTTCAGAGTTCATGTCTGGGATTATAATAATTTTTCCAAACATTTAAGAGAATCCTACTTGGTTCACTGTGGCATCAGACCTTCTAATCATGCAAAGAAACTGAGATTCTAAAGTTTATAAAAAACCTATAGCCTAATAAAACCATAAAACATAAGTAGGTTACGATATTTAAATGTAGCAAAATTCAGAAGATTTGCTTGAAAATAAGTAATGTTTGAAATGTAATTTTTGCACATTTTTATCATTACAGTTTGATTCTATGTAAATAAATTTTTTTTTTGCAAAATAATGTTCAAATAAGCCTAAACAGTAAAAATCATATTGTGTGATACACCTATAAAACTCTATACGCTTTAGCCTACGTTAATGCATTTTAATTTAATTCGCTCTTATCGTAGGCTTATATCTTTGACTAATAACATATTTTGAACCACTTAAAATAATGTGGACATCCTTATGGTGTACATACGATTGATAAAAGTTAGCCTAAGGGCTAAGTACACAAAATGTAGGCCTATAGTGCGTGCATGCATTTCAGTAATCTACTTGACAAGCATCAGGGAAATATTCGTAACATGTTAAATAATACTCCCTTAACGTGAAAGGGAAAACTATGCCTTCCTCGTTTACTAAAAAAATAATAATAATAATGCAAGCTGTCGGGTACAAGAATCCAAGCCCCAGGTAAAGCGCGCGTGGCTTAGAAACAAGAAGTAAAAAACATCAATATACCTAGGCATGGTTAGAGGCTCTATAATTTCGCAGTAAATTTGACCTCCAGGCTTAGGTCTGTACATATGGAGAGAACACGTCGTTATTGCATTATCTGGCGCTTACATAGCCTATGCAACCAGGCACCATAATAGGGCCTATATACGTCTACACGAAGCATCTCACCCCCCCCCCCCTTCTTTACGCCGTGTCGTATTAGAAATATACATATCGTAGCTTGAAGTGTACATTCTTTCAATAGTCAAACATATTGGGAAAACGTGTAGCAGTTTTACGTAAAAAACAATCACTGTAAAAATGTTCCTAACAGTAACCTAATGATAGTTATTAATTAACTTATACACAGTACGATACTCTTACAGTACTTCAGCTTGTAAAGAGAGAAAATGACGAGCATTGCTGTAAAAAAAAGTCTGGTAACATCAGTATACCTACCTACATTTGACTGTTTACTAAAAATATTCAGGAACGCTGCTGTTAGGTATAATGTATGGGAGACCATATGACCGCACCTACTTTCATAACACTCCTAGGCATAGACGTGCGAAATTGTCAAATATTTTTACAGTGTACGCGTGACATGTGTAACACATTTCATGCGCCAGGGCCTACTACTAAAAATGCCATGCGTTTTTCGTTGTAGGCCAATAAAATGTTACATCTCATAGCCTAGAACCTAATTTTCGTAAAACGCTAGGTCTATGTCAAAAATTTTTGATCTATATTATTTTGAGAATTTATCAATATAGCAATAAAGCTAACTTGCGGACACCAATAAAACTTTTCACGTAGGAAAAGAAATTAAAAAAAAAACTAATAATTTACCATGTTTTTAAAACGAATTAAAATGCATAAAATTATTTCTCCTAGCAAAATAATTGTAACGATTAATACGAAAAACTTGGGGCGCATTCAGTAGCCTACACGACTGAGTAAGATGAGTTTCTTTAGGTCGAAGTCGCAACAACTTTATTGCTCTGTAAATCAGCCTACATTAGCTATTGTGTGAGTTCTATCAACGACAGGTGTCCTATAGTAGGCCCGATGTCTTTCGTTTTGAAATCGTACAAGTATTTTCATACAAGAAATTAACTTATTTTAACTTTTAGTCCATTTTGAAACGTAGTATTAATTTTTTTATTTAAACAATTATTTTCTGTTTTTTAGTCTTGTGTGTGTGACTTTTTCCAATCGACTTTAAATAAGCAAAATATGTACCGAACAGACCGACAATAAAACGAGTTAGCATTGTAATCTACATTTAAAGTTTCAAGTGTCTAGCTCATCTGGAAGATAGGCTAGATATAGTTTAAAACAGATTGCAAAATTTGTACCGATCAGACAAACAGACAGACAAGAAAGCAAGTAAATAAAAACGTGTTATGATAAGAAACCTTGAGGTACTTAGGGCCTAAGTGAAAAATGTAATATTATTAATGGAAATATTTTAGCATTTTGTAGTTTAAAAAATGTTGTATTTTCAATTTGAAACCACTTGAACGTGCAATATTAAATACGCGATTTTGAACGTTGCGCATATTTCTGTTGTTACGTAGTCTAAGTTAGTTTTTACAGAGGGTAACTTTTATATTGACATTCAAAAACTTTAAAAATAAAGAAATGTTATTGAAAAATAAAGTTTGTCCGAGGTAATACCTCAACCTAGTCATATTCGTTATAAAACCTGTAAAATTACACAGTATTTGGTTCACTCAACGGCATTAATAATGTTCTACTCACTTATGGGTAGTATACAGGCTACCTGTTTCCACATTGATTTCAAAACGCTACCATGAATTGAATACTGCCGTATAATGGACCCAAAATGTTGTGAATCACGAGGTCGTTACAAAAAAAAAATGGAAGCATGTGGTGACGTAAAGAGCGAGAAGGCGAACCGTACTAAAAATTGTAGGACTGCGTGTTCTGCAATAATACTTAAATCACATATTCACTGTTAAAAGCTTCGTGATTATTTCCGCGGTGCAATACCAAGTGTTTATAGAAGTTTCGTTCTTCTCTACTAACGTAATTTTACTTGAAACAATCGGAGAAAGAAAATACTTTTTTTTTTCGCTTACAAGTAGGTATATAGCAATGCAACGAAAACTAAAATTTTTATTTTATTTACTCCCTTACGGCCAAAAAAATTTTCAGTTCTACCGAAATTATCACGTAGCCTAGTTACACTTCCCAGCGTGAGAAACAAAATAGGTTTCAAATGGAACCGCCTACATGTAAAATGGGTAGGCCTATCGTTAGGGACACTGATTAATCGAATCGCGTGTAAGATGACTCTTTCCTTCAGTATACACTGAGAAAAAGGATTTGTCAAACAAACAAATAAATAAAGTTGACACATATTTGGTTGTTGCAAATACATCATGGATAATACAACATGGGGCAGTTAAGTTAACTGTTACAATTTGTCTTATTTGACCAAATAACTTTGTTGGTATATTTGTTTTCAACAAACACATATTTTGTCTAGTGTGCCAAATCGTTTAAAATATATTACAGTCAACAATCTGTATTCTTTAATTACATAAATAATATAGTTGTATTTAAAATGGTCATTAATGCTTGACTTTACAATGCTATTTATTTAAATCAACCATACATTTGTTTAAATATTTCGATATGGTTCGAGATGATGGTATATCGCGAAAACGTTTTTTGCCAACATACGCTTGAAAACGCTCTAGTTTCTTGCAACTTGTCTGATTGGGTGATACACTTCTGACACAACGTAACTGTCTGCAGTCCAATTGGTCTGCTATTAATAGCAGGCATCAAATATTACAACATCGGAATAGGCCCTACTTATTGACTCAGTCTAATAGGGTAGCAGCTCCAAGTACAAGCTACAGACAGTAATATTCTGGTAAGCTTAACGTGTGTTGAAATCCAGAAAAGAGTCAAGTTTTTCCGCGATAAATCATCATCTCTAAATAGGGTAAATTTAACTCACTCCAAAAAATAATTTGTAAATTTACCAGACGTGCGTATAGGAGCGGTAAGAAGTAGGTATGATAGAATTGTTTCCCAGACATCAATAATCATAGTCCTAAAGTCCTAAACCTAATTATAAAACAGTCAAATACATACTAAAGTTACCAGACTTGTTTTGTAACAACTGTAAAAGTTTGCGTATTTACAAGACGGAAGTATGGTAACTGTCCCATACTGCGTCTGGGATAATAACTTCCTAAACATTTTTGAATTTTTTTTTTACAGTGATGGTCTCCACCTTACAAAACAATAAACTTGGTTGGTAGTACACAATTTGGCCGTGGCGGTACAACGGTTTTGGCGGCAATCACTTCACCATGGCAGACGAAGAAGTAAAAATGCTGCTACATTCCTGGGGTTTTCAGTGGTTAATACCGGATTTCGAATGTATGTTAAGTAATTTTACAAGTTCAGCTTTCCTGTTGTGTCTAAGTAATGTTTACAGTGATGATTAACAAAGTTTCAAAAGTTGTTAAACTTCCAATTCCCCGCCTTTGTTACCTAACACCTAAGTTAAAAAAGCATTGTTGTTTTGTAGATATGCTACTAATTAGTAGACCTCCAGTAATACTTTTGTTTATTGTAAACTTTTCTTTTTATTTTGTAAAACAGTCCTCTCATTTTTTACACGACTAAATTGTGTTATTCCGATGAGCTTACGGTACTGAGGCTAAATCACAATCACAGCTCAAATTTTAATAAAGTAAAATAATTTGATGCTTGAAGAAAACGCGTTTGACATTGTTGTTTTAGTGAAATTTGGTGCAGGCCTGTAACTCAGTTTGCGTGTGAGGCCAGAAAAAATGTTTTCCTCTGCCCTTTAAGACCTAACCTAAAAAGTTCAAGAAAACTGGTTCGGTTACAATCTTAATATTCAAGATAAACAGTTACATGGTTATTCAAACGCATGACATGTTTGCTTCAACAAAATTAATTGGTTAAAATAACCTACCTTGGTATTCAATCCAAATAAATGTATGATTATCGCAGCAGTGAATTATATTTGATTTAACCAAATAATTTGGTTGAGAGCACCATGTTAGTTCTCAAGTCAAACACTTGCATGGTTATTTTGACATTATCATATTGTTGATTTAACCATTCGACTTGTTTCTACCAAGCAAGTGAACCAACTTAAGTCAAGTAAATAATTTGTTTGATGCAACCTATACGTTTGTTTGCAACAATTCAAGTATACCTATACCATTTGGTTGTTTCGAACCAATTCTGTGTTAAATTACCAAATATTTTCTCAGTGTAAGATGTCAATACCTGAAGTTCGATATTGTCGTGTCTCCAGCTAACTTGTGTGCCGCTACCGAATATTTGTGATTAGTCTTTAAACAACTGCGTATCCGACATCCAATCACACAAGGTGCATGCCGCTACACTGGTTTGCAACATACGATGTCACGAAATATTCTTGCGAGTTTCCACTATGTCTAGGTATCGCACTTAGTTGGGACTAAATTATAAATGCGATTTGAAAACGACGATGTGATGGATGAACTAGCACAGAGATCGGTCTCTCAATGTCTTATAGCGAGGACTATTTCTCGGATTGGGTCGAATAATAGTGCAGACATTTCAAACAAGAATCAGTGACTGTTCTCAAATTGCCAGTGTTTTTAAATTTATTTAATTTGTATAAAATTTATCTACTGAGAATCTCTTAAAAACCACTGGTCAGTGAGTAAGCAGATAACTACACAGTAAAAAAATGTGTACATTTACAAGGAAATTCTTGTAACGTAATATCAGAACAATATCAGTCAGATAATAAAAGTAAGATGTCAGAAACCTTTTTAAAGTGGTTACAAATACCGTAAACAACTTTGGGAACTAGTAAAATAATGCTAACGAGCAGATTTTTCGAATTGAAACAAAATAAACCTAGGAGACCTTTCACATTTTATAAAACATTTCGTACTTTCACAAAAAATTTTTTTGGAAACTAGTTTCCAAAAAAAAAATTTCGTAACACTACAAGAAATTATTGTAAACTGAACCAGATATTAGCTGTAAATATACAAAATTTGTTTGTAGATTTACAGAAATGTTTGTAAATATACAAAGAAATTTGTAAATTTACAAGATTTTTGTAAATTTTACAAAATATTTTCGTAGTGTTACAAAAAACCTTTTTGTAAAAGTACAAAATTTTTTTACTGTGTAGGGTTACAGTGTGCGGAAACAGAGCTTATGATGGCGGGTCATAGAGAATTCTATTAACTGAAAGTTTAATTTAGTAATTTAAACGCTTAACTAAACGACGCGATTATAATGTATCTGCTTAGATACTTAACTCACAGATCTCACTATCCCATTATGAGCTTGCGACAGTGTCGGCTACACGTGCAAAGGATGTTCTAGGCCAGTGTGCATTCTACGGGCAAACCCTATATGACTACTTTTTAAATCATAAATGTTAGAAAGCATCAATTGTGTGTATCTTTACAGAATAAAAATAATTGCCGCATATGGGTTGCAAAGTTTAACGTATATATTTAAATGAATAAGGGTGTATTTTGAACCCAAAATGTCTACGTAATCGATTAATTCCAATTTCCTATTACTGACGTGGATTGGTCAAAGAAAGAGGCAAATGACGTGAAACTAGAATTAGGCTACTCAAACGTTGCTTAAACAAAAATTAGGTATTGAACGTACAAAAAGAAATAGGCCTACATAAGTTGATGTAAATACTAACTTCAGAAAGCAGCCGTGTTTTCGTACACGTTTCAATTTACAGCATTTTGAAGTATTCGTCCGTGTAAAACTAGCAAATAAGCTATTTTACCGGACATAATTTAGTGAGCAAAATTAAGCCTATGCAGACGTATTTCTTAATTTACATTATATAGACACGATGAAGAGAGGAATAAGAAAGAGTTAAATAACATTAACGCCTACGCTACCCAAGATGTAAGGGTTACATATCAACATCTTTGATGCTGATTCACGGAATCATTTCAGTGAGACTTCGTGTGAAATTATAATACAACGAGGCGCATTTATTTTTACAGCGACAGAATGCACCAGCCAGTCGTGTTGGCAAACGGCAAGTAGGCCTAAGGAGGGGAACAACGTTGTAACAAACATTAATGTTAAAATAAAAGAAATCTGGGAAACAACGGCGTATCTCCTCTTGCGTGTGATAGGCGGGTACACCTGCCTTCCGCGAAAATAATTTTGTACCAGCTTGTTCAGTGTCTTAAGTTTATGTGCACATCTGCAGTTGTGATGCATGGTCAGCGATTCGATGTTTTTAACCCTCGGAGTCTTGATATCCTAGCGTGTTGTTTCAGTAACCTTATTCTCGTTGGCACTACTAAGTTATAAACCTCACCTCTTACATAGAGGCAACAGTCTACTTCTCAACCACTGGCACTGGCCAATTCGAATATCCGCTGGCTTCTGACCATGCAAGGGGATAGCACGTGATATCTCCATGAATTACTTCCTTATTCATTACTGGCTTACAGTCGTAAAATGTGTGTCACAACAGCTGTCTTCCAATCACAAAGGTGACCGTGAAGACAATGTTCTGGACGTTCAGGTCGACCTAGAATGTCCCTACACAAAATACTCGAGCCTCTACTTACGTTGCCAATATATACGAACACATGAAAAAGTTGGTGCAAAATTAGTTTCGAGAAATGCACGTGTCCCTAGTGATAGGAGACCTCTGTGCAGAGACGCAGGGTCCATGCGATGCAAAACCCTTTCCATATGGAAACTGCTTAAAAAGCACCATTTTGCACCCTGAAAGTCAAAAAATTTCCCTTACGGAAACGTCTTGAAAAGTATCATTTTTCATCTTGAAAATCCAAATGTTATCGAAACTGCGCACATAGCACAATAATTTCGCACCTTGAAAATCCAAATTTCTCCGGGGAGAAAACTCCCTGACCCCTCGCTTTATTAGGGGGCAGATCCGTGTTACTTTATAACAATCCTAGGTTCGGGATCCCCCTTAAGGGGGAGTGTTAGACAATTTAATTGTATTTTCATTTTTTGAGCCATAATATTTATTCAAATTATATTATCATAATTTTCTCTTCGACAAAGCATATGGTATATTCATGGTAAACTGCTTGGCCTAAATAATAATGGAATCTTTCATTAATTTGACATGCAGAATCATTGCAAGAGAATTCTTGAAAGTTAACCTATAGTATATTTACATAATATAACGTCAATGCATTTAGGCCTATGTAGATTTTTAACAATAAAAAACTTTGCAACGAGAAGTAATTCATTTGTTCATTAGCAACAGTTGTTGGTGTGAATAATTCAATAGCTGAAGTGAGGCGCGTAGTTGGGTTGAAACACAGCACTCACCTCTGCAGGTTTTGTTGAAAATATCTCCTCGTACACTCAACACTCGTCTCACGTCCTCGGAACACGACTCCGAGCACTCGTTGACAGGAGTCTGCGTCACATCCTCTGAAACAAGGAAACAATAAGTACTAAGCTGTAATCCTACATTCGTTTGGAAGATTTTTACACCTTTTGTTTATTTTGTACATTGTGTTATTAGCTCTGCAGTTTACATTACGATATTCGATAAAATCTTTGTATGGTTAACCAATCATTAACTAATAGAAATGTATCTTCTGCTCAGTTTAAATTCGGGTTCAATAGATCTTTACAATTATACATTGAAATCATGTGAAAACAATGAGCACATTTTTTAATGGCCAACATAGCGGAAAACAAAAGCAGCATAAAAACAAAATGTTAAATAGCCTACACAAAAAAAGGATGTTGCAAAATTCCATGTCAATGTTCTAGGCAAACAATCATCACGTGTATAGGAACAAAAAGTGTTATGTGAACATATAGGTCCAAAAACGCACCGTTTCTGCGCTACAGTTGGCATACATGACGTATGGTTGATAGCGCGCTGGCAGGATCATGTTGCTGTGTCACAGTTGTTCCTACTGTCTGCGTGTTAGTGGCGTATTGTGTGGCATAGTAACATGTTATGTACTGCTGTAATGCTGCCCCACAGCAACATGATCCTACCAGCGCGCTATGAACCATACGTCATGTATTGCCAACTGTAGCGCAGAAACTGTGATGTGTTTTTGGACCTATGTTCACACAACACTTTTTGTTCCTCTACACGTGAGGATTGTTTCCCTAGAATATTGACATGGAATATTGCAACATTCTGTATAGAAGGATTGTCAACTTAATTTTTTAACACTCTGCTTCAATCCTTTGTATGTAGACTCAGTGCTCTTACACGCACATTATGCTGTTGTTTAACACACAGTTCCTTGTTGTAGATGTCTGCAATAATTTCTTCTGTAGCCAGGCAGTCAAACACTACTTGCTTAACTTCACCCGCACCACACACAAAATGGTGACGAACTTCAGTGTGCTGGGTCTGTTGTGCAGCAGAGGGTTTTGTGCCAGTTTTCGAGTCCTTCATTGTCATTCCATATTGCAATAGGTTTATTTCTCCCAAAGAGTTCCACTAATAAATATCTCATGAAAATTTCTTCTTTAATAGCACCTAATATTGCCATATATTCTGCTTTGTATTTGTGAGTGCAACTGTTCGTTGCTTCTTGGAGTCCTAAGAAACTGCTGTTTACCTACCAAAGTAAAAACACAGCCAGTATGTGATATTCTGGCTTCCTTATCGTTTGCCCAGTCTGCATCCACAAATCCATTAACATCCTTACCAACATTTATAATGTAATGCAGTAATTTACAGTTACGAGTACCTTAGCACTCTTAGGCTTGGCATCAACGTACTTAACCAACTTATAATTGAAGTACATTAGTTTATTACCCATTTAAATGACTTTTTAAATCACGTGTGTGTATATATATAAACACACACGCACACAGTTATCCAAATAATTATCAATTCATTCGTTATCATACACGAGTCGCGATTCTGCTCTTATAAACATGTTTTGTATCAAATTTTCAGTGGAAATAAATGTGATTTTGAGGTGGACTTGCAAATATAAAAAATGTATTGACGTAGTCGGATTTTAGTCGTCAGGTCTGCAGCGACGACCAGTCAAATTTATCTTATGCTTTTATTTGGACATTCCTTAGCAAAGTATCCTGTCCTCCCACACTTGAAACCCAGCGCTAAAGACCTCGATACTAGGCGCTGACAAAAATCTCTCACTTCCTCACAAGCATTTGAACATACCTTTCGAATTGTAAATATTCTTCAATTTCATACTTGGCAACACTTTGTGGGTTTTAGTTCCATAAAAGAAAGCTACATCACTTTGCCCTTCTTGCTATTGGGTCTTTCCCCTTTCTATTATCAACTTTTGTCTAATAAAGTCACTTGGAAGTTGTGCGCCTGAGTGTTATATCGCCATGACCATCACTCAGCATGAACACTGCCAACAGCTCATCGTCTATGGGCTGCCCTATGTCCCTCAGTTGTTATTGTACGGTCATGAGAGCTCTTACACACTCATCCATAGTATTGTAACAGTTCTGGGTATAATGATGTAATTTTGCTTACAGTGTAACTCTTCTGTATAAACCAGAGTCTTTATATGTTTTCTTCACTTTCTCCCACACTTCTTTGGCATTTTCTGCCAAGCGTATGTGCACAAGACATTGAGTTTGAACCAATAGCCCAGTCTTGGCCCTTGTCTTCTGATCTTTCTTCATATTTATCTTAGTTTCCGAGACTGTTGGTTCTATACAGCCCCATAAATATTCGTGAATAAGTTACACAATTTCAAACTTCCCGTTGTTACAATTGTTGGAATCTTCCAATACTTCAATTGATGGCAAGAAGTTTGAGCTAGCCATTGCTACTGACGCGGTACCAGTTTTGTTCGTATCATGTCAGCACAAAGTCAAAACAAAGAAAACTTAACCTCACTTGATATACACAAAAAGAGATTTGTCTTACTATGGATCTCTTCAGGCTAACAGCAAGTTGTTACACAAGTTTATAGCTGCATGTATCTGCCATCCACACAATTAAAAAAAAACAGACATGTTAAATTATATGTTCTTCCCCCTAACCTGATAGGAATATAGCTTCAGCTCTGTTTAAACTCGGGTTTAAAAGATTTATACAGTTATACATATAAAATATCTTAACACAATGAGCGCATTCACTATGGTCAACATAGCGAAAAATAAGAACAGCATAAAAACCAAATACCAAATAAACAAATGTAGAAGTATACACATGAAAAACAGTACTGGTTATTACTTTGA
This sequence comes from Medauroidea extradentata, assembly GCA_003012365.1. NCBI lineage: Eukaryota > Metazoa > Arthropoda > Insecta > Phasmatodea > Phasmatidae > Medauroidea > Medauroidea extradentata. Next base: position 40,252 of record PNEQ01072731.1, read on the forward strand.
AGTACTAGAAGTATTGTCAACTTCATTTCAACAGTAACAAAACAAATTATCTTTCACTACTTCGTCACGGAATATGTAGCTACAAAGGCTAAAAATGTATTTAAACGTAGGCCTACTCTACAGTATAATTTAGGCCTGTGTATAGTTCAGCAAATAGTAAATTCTAAATCAAATGTTTTGAAAGTGTAAATATTTCATCTGTAGTGTTGCAAAAATTATTTGGCAATTATTAAAAACAACTTCTGTAAACCGCTAAAATTATTTTATGAGTAGGTTTACTTTTCGTAAAAAAAAAATTCAACTAAACTTTCTTTATAAATTATGTTTATCTACTTTCTTTGGTATTGAGTTTATCGGTAATTTGTTGGCACCTCTCTTCAAGTCAGATTACAATGTGGGACAGTCATTCTAGCAAATATGCATGCACTTTCGGACAAAGACAGGCACTTTAGAGTAAAAAAAACTTCAGTGCAAATGTAAACGACAGAAGTTAAACAAACACCTCTGGTCAGCTGAACCAACGACTGAAGAAACAAGTGCAATCACTGATCGGAATTTTTAGTACAGTTTGTGGGTCGGCATTCATTGTATTTTTCGACTATTAGTTCCAAAAACGCTATCGAACATTTGTTTTGGGACCTAGAGAGATGTCCTCGTTGATTTCTTCGCACTGAAATCGCTACCTTCTCCAAGAAGAGCGGAAGCACTAAAGACGACATAGGTACAGTACACACGCCACGTTCAAGTTGCATGTCTGTCAGATTTCAGCTGTGGTCCTATCATTTAATGATTTATTTCTAGGGTCTTGCAAAATTTGCGTTATTTTGTGACAATCTGTACTTCACTGCATATTACGTACCAGATGCGTGTGGTGAAGGTGATGCAAGGTAAGTTGTGTTTGTTGTCAACTGTACCTGTTTACTTCCTCGTGTACACATTATCCTCTCAGATGTACTGCTCGACAAACCTAAGTGTATCCCCGGGTAGGGGAGGTAACAGCGCTAGTGTTTCGAGGTTGCCGTGTGAAGGTAGTGGAGGGGAATGTCTTGGGGCCCTCCCTCCACGTACACTACATTCATATTGTAAGCGACCATCTGTAGTAGGTCTAATAGGCCTGTGCAACCATGAAATAAAGGTTGGGCAACAACTACACGTTGGTTGCCACTTTCTGGATGATGAGACTGTACGAAGTGCTTGTCGCGGTGGCCAGGCTACTTGCTCGCTATTGGCTGGGAGGGTGTAGCGGGTCGAAGGAGAGTAGGAGGGTGAGGAACGTCAGAGAGGGGGACGGCTGTAGTTCACATATTTTCCGAGGACACACTTAGGTTTGTCGAGCAGTAGTGCAGCAGATGTCACACAATGTGCATAATGTGTACCAAACTGCTAACTTGTGAATGGTCACATTAAGTTCCGCTGGACCCATTTGTACGGCTGTTTCTGGATAATGCTGCGTGCACCGATTTTGTACAGCACTGAGCAAGCACTAGCCTACCTTGTAACTGCTCACCCCACGACACTGGTACGTACCAGAACATAATCTGTGATTCCATTGGCCACGAGCATCTAAGTGACGGTAATTTACTTATGTGATCAATAGGGACTGGTAGTTTTCGTGAAAAGATTTTCGCACCACTTTGTTACAATTCCTCGTCTGCACATCTGCAGCAATATTTGATGGTCATTGGCAGAGTTTCTTTGTGTAGGACCGTCACTCACTTGACTGCGCCAATCAGAAGAAGGTTACTGCGAAACCACTCATCTACGATTATCGGGGTAGAATCCCGAGACACTGACAGTTAAAAACATTCTATCTCTGACCGCGAAGAAGAGTTGCAGTTGTGCAAGAGGCATTGAAATAGGTTGCTGCAAAAACTACTTCGTGGAAACTATCAGCCTCTAGTGATCGATTTGTGGGAGGCTGGTCATTCTACCTTGGAACTTATAATTATTGGACACAAGCAATCTTCGCAGCAAGCCACAATTGTCGACGAAAAAGAAAAGTAGATCGAGACACATCCGCTCGTATTCTATACTGTTGTCAGAAAAGAACGCGAATTTTTCACGTATGTATACATACATTAGTGACATGAAAATTTCGCCCGTTCAACATCCTTTAGGTGAATTCAATGGCTTGGGCCCGAGTTTCTCGGCTTTCGAGAGAATTATTTTTTTTAAATCCATACGAGAGTCAATATCGTAAAATTGCTTCGTAACTTTTTGGCAAATTGGTTTTACTATGCAATGTAATTTTTCGAGACAAACTACTGTATGATGCTAATTTATCAATTAAAAGGAAATTTCGTTATTTAACTAATTAGCAACTATTTTGCAGTCTTCTGACTCGACAAAATTAGAGTACGCAATTTAAATCAGTCATAACAAAGTTACGAAGCGATTTTACGTTGTCGGATCCCATTTATGTTTTAAAAAAATTATTGTTGTTAAATGCGAAGAAACTCGGGCCCATGCCCTTAAGTCACGTCCGTTTCTTCCCCGGTTGCTGTGTCAATCAAACTGTGATTGGGCTCTCGTTTTGTTGTCAATCTGTTATTTGTAGAGCCCGGAAAATTTAAGGGGTTCACTGACCTGTAGGCTAGCCTGCAAGACTATTTAAGAACTGAAGCATACATCAGACGATCATTAGCTGCTTGCTGTTAGAGTGATATAGGTCTGTATTACTTACAATTTTATTATTGGCTCAGAGACTTCCAGGCGGTGTCAAATAAGTCAAAGGTCAATTGCGAAAGTGACACAAAGTTACAGTTGTTGGAATTCTAGCTCGTGGTCAAATGAAAACGCGAATTTTTCAGGTCTCTAGTTATTTGTTCTAGAATGTTCAAGGGCGTGTCTAACAATTCGTCACCCAATCGAAAAGCAACACATATGAACGTGCTTTTGGATTCTCCCTCGAGATGACCAGGCTTTTAGGCCTACAGGGGGCGTCGCCTTGTTGAGCCTTGCCGATGCCACAACAGCCGACGCCCCTGCAAACGCCGTGGTTCACTCTTACTCCGTACACTTTGATAACATGTGTTTGACCCAGGGATGGATCATAACAATACAGACGCTGAGGAGCCACTCTTGCGGTACCTCCATCAGCACCATACGTGAGATGCATATCTGTCATTTCTCCGTATGTGTACTTACTGTCTCTCCATGTTGCGCACCAACAGTGCGACGCCACCCTGGCACACACGCTAGTGGTGCTAAGTGAACGATGCGCGCGCAACTTTCTCATATGACCAACCTTGCAACGCGGGTTGCATACCTTGCCGGCAACAAGGTGCAGCCTCGCATGATTTTCCTCGCAAACTGTTCGCATTAAAGTGTTCCATGAAGGTGACGTGTATTGCATACATGTATTACACCTTTAAAAAACAGTAAAAATACCCAAGTGTACACACATTGGTAGGAACATACCACCTCTTTTCTGTTCTCGACGTAGGAAATGTTTGTACTCCACAATAGTTGTGCAACCGCTTAAGATCAAAGTAACGAAGCAACATCATTCACAGAATCCTCCATTAATGCCCAGTAGGTTTTATTAATTACAGTTAAAACCTTTTAAAAAGTCGATTTGTAAGGATGGACAGATATTTTCCTTACTAGTAACTGTACGTCGTTGTTTGTATACAACGTTTACTACCCCATTCTGGATAGAGAATCACCTCACGGCATTTGTATCTGTTGAAATGGTATAATGAACTTAATTTTGTTACAAAGTTCGCATTACTCCATAAACATCTTCAAATGTTCTAATAACCCCCTAAATAATTAACCTAGGTAGGCCTACTAACTTCCTGTATACTTTCCTATTTAATTTTTCATAAGAAATCCCCTCACAGCGTTTGAAACCTGTAGTTTAGAAACAGCCTCTATGTTAGAATTATAAAATAGGGCCTAATAATGAATTATTACTCATTGATTGCGAACTGGAAAACACAGGAAATGTAGTCTCCAACATGCTGTAGGCTACATAACAATTAAGATTTTGTATCGATATTTGCATCATTAATTTATTTGAAGTACTGGTTCGCTCTTTAACAGTCACAGTTCGAACTATACAGCTTTGACACAGAACGTGAGCGATGTGTCCCAAAACTGTTCAAGCGAGAATCATCCAAGGATAAATATTCTACAGTTTACTGTAGACTATGTTGACGTCAAATATTTTCGCGATTTCCCTGCGTGTACTCATTGGTTTCCGATCGTACAAGTGTGCACCACGTGATTTCCACTTCGGGCGTTTCCTTATTTATTGCGGGTTTGTAATCGTCAGAAGCGGGTCTCAAAATCGCTGCCGCCCAGCACAGAAGTGACAACGAAATACTTAATACGTTCTTGACGATCAATTTGCTAGAATAAATCGGTGAAATAGCCTACCACAAGTTCTTCGAGTACAACAGCCACTCGCCCTCGTTGAGCAGTTCAGAACGAAGTTCCAATGACGTCCATATTCACGCTGTTTTACTAGCATTATTTCTAAAGGACAACGCCTACCACTCCCTTTGGTAGTTCAAAACACCACGTCAATTATAAAACTCATTTCGTCGGAGTCCCTCAATATGGCTAAAATCAGCCTTTTCAAGCGGATAACTACTCACCGGATCGTGTGAAACTGTTCTAGAAACACGGAATGGACTTGACTTAAAACTTTCCACCAATAAAAATATCGGGCCACCACTGAAAGTGTCAGTCAGGCGAGTGATCTACGATACAACTGCACGCCGTTTCAGTGTCGTACGCTAGATGTGATACCGCGCCAGACAAGCCGGTCAACATCGCCCTTAATGTCGTGCCTCCCTCACACAAACACACGGCCACCAGGCGTCTAAAATTATAAACGGGAGTCATAAAACCGTAACATGAACTTGTTGAGGCTAGGTTTTTGCTATGCAGCATAATTTATCAAAATAGTTTTGGCTAGCTGCCAACTTTACCACCTTGGATTTATCTGTTTCTTCTCAATAACTTCTGTTCCAGTCGATGTATCAAAATTTTTGTCACGACAAGGCATAGATACAAACTAAATCGATTTTCTGTAATTGCTGGAACCATAATATATTCATTATTTTTCAATGAGAAACAGCTGAAATGAAATAGTGCTTTATTTACGGGAGCGACTACAGAGGCCGCAACATTAACAGAAACAATGCCATATGGATTCCAAAAAGTGAATGAAACAATAAACTATGCCTTGTCATCGTGAAAAAAGTAAAACAACGTGTCTATTCCCTGATTTATAAGAAAAACTGTAAAACAGATCTGACAGGGATCAATCCCCGTTAATCAAATTAGTTGAATTCGAAAGATTAAATATTTTAATTTTTTTTTTAATTGGGCTACATACCTGAAAACAAACCTCAACAGATCTATGTGACACTTTCACAAAGTCTGCTAACTTTTAGAATTTAAAAACAATATTGGATTTTAAAAAAACCATCATAAATGTGTACCCGTGACCTCAAACGACCTTCTGGTCGGCTTCGCTCGCCTCTGAAGAAAGCGAGCAGAGCCGCTGCACTGATGAGATCGATTGCTCTGACAAACAGCGGACGGTAGCTAGTCCCCCCTCCCCTCTAACACACACACACAAAGCCGAGATCTCGAGCTGCGATTGGCCCGGGACATGACTTGCGCCGTGCCTAGCCCCACCCACAATCACCCCCTCCCCCGGGATATTTCACAAAGAAGCACATAATACCCGCCATCTATCAACCGGCAGCCCTGCTTTTAATCAGATCCGCGGTAAACAACACAGGCGCTGCCGACAGAAATGAAACAAAACGACACTCATAAATTACGTTTATTCTTCTGGTAGTTGAACACGCGACGGGAAGATGCTATCCGGGCCGGCCTACAAGTTTCTAATTAATGGATGGATCATTAATAAAACTACGACAACCACACGGGAGCTCACAATTAACCTGCGCGTTGCTCTCGCGTCTCGGAGGAAAGGCCGCGCGGGTAGAACGCCGACGAAAGCATTTTCATCACGAGGCTGTCGCGCGACTTCTTTTTGTTTCCATCCTTACGGTGTAATCAAAGTTTTCAAATTAAAAACTAATAATAAGTATGTCCCAAAAATGGTGGGTTCAGGTTTGATATCGGTTGTCGATTATCACACTTTTCAAACCCTTGACGAAACTGAAGTTCATTCGAAATGTGGACAGGTAATAACCTAAATCGACGTTAGTGGCTTGTCTCACTAGATTATCCAAGGTGTTTGATAGTAGGCTTCGATTAACTACGAATTGATCAAACGTTTTAGGTATGTGCCTGCTAAATGATAGCTGGGAATACAGTATGTGGTCTCGCAATGTCTTAGTATTCGTTACACAACAATAAAACTCTTTAGAAATACTAGGAGGTTTCTAATGGTCTCAATAGCCTACAAGATAAACATGTACTGAACACACGTGGAACGAAAATCTCAAGTTTATTTTAGAACTTAAAATGATCGACTGATGTTGCATAAAACAGATGCAGCACATATATTTAAGTACTCAAATTTTACTGATATTATACTAACCGAAGTATACTTGTGTTTGTTGTAGAATATAAAACTGATTTTCATCCGAGTCAGTGACGGGAGACCTAAATATGCATAAAAAATTTAACCAAACCTCCACATATGGAGGACGAAATAGATGAAAACAAAATCTGTAAACAATACAGGATTATTTAACAAACAAAAGTACTTTAGACTGTTAAATGAAAATATTACAAGTATTCAAGTACAACCAAAATTATATTTATTTGGACAGAAGTCTGACAAATAACTTTAAAGCAGCCATAAACTCTGTAACTGACGTACCTAATTTACGCCTGAGTTTAGACATAGAAACGCTTTCCAGTTGTGGGGATTAACGATACATATTTTAACATTGATTTGGAGTCACTTTCAAATTATAGACTATGTTTTATAAATGTTTCGTCTGATCACAGCACATACGTTCAATTACCTGAGTACTACTTGACAAACCTAAGTGCAGTCTCGGGTAGGGGAGGTAAGAGCGCTAGTGATTCGAGGTTGCCGTGTGAAGGTAGTGGCGAGAAAGTCTTGGAGCCCTCCCTGTACACTCCATGCATATTGTAACAGACCATCTGTAGTAGGTCTAATAGGCCTGTGCAATGCTATACCTTGTAGATGCGCGGTGCTAAACGACACGACCTGGAAAACAATTAACTACATACTGGTTGTCACTTTCTGGCTGATGAGACTGTACGAAGTGCTTGTCGCGACGGCCAGGCTACTTGCTCGCTATTGGCTGGGAGGGTGTAGCGGGACAAAGGAGATTAGGAGGGCGTGGCATGTCAGAGAAAAGGGGGGGGGGTGGCTGTAGTTCACATATTTTCCGAGGACACACTTAGATTTGTCGAGCAGTAGCTATTAGCACATTTGCAAGAGTGAAAAGGTAATTTATCTTATCAGAAAAACACATGAGCAGAAAAAAAAATAATACGTTGCTACAATATTTACAAATAAATATAAATTCTTATAGCCTATACAATAAGATGTAAAGGTACGGCGATTTGCGATGTAGTCATCAGTTTCTACCAATGACGAATTTTTGCATGTAAAATATTGGATCGTGAACATTTCAGAAAATAAAATAATATGTCATGATCAACGTTTGGCTCGTTTTAGGCCCTGACCCGCAGTAAAACGTAATCACCAGAAAAAATTAATTTACGACGAAAAAGATTTTATTATGTTCTTAATGACCGCTTGACCGCCATGCAAAAGGTCTATCATTGCGGAATAGTTTATATAAGCTTACTTAAAAAAACACGCCAAATTCTACACCATTTATTAAAATTTGCATAGAATGATTTTCATGAGTAAGGACAGGAAATTTCCGCGAACAGTATTACAATAACTTGTTTCGATGTCGTACGTGAACACCTGCAGCTGTGTGGCAATTGACACTGTGTATTTGTGCACAGACGTTTCTCATTTGACTGTGCCAATCAGAGCAAAGCTACTGCGGTAACAAACGTCTGTAGTTGGCGGTTATAAATCCAAGACTCTAGAAGTTAGAAACATCTGCTTACTAGCTGCTCGCTGACACAGCGATAACTAGGGACACCTGTTTTTCACGAAAAGCATTTTGCCCCACTTTGTTTCAGTGTCTTACGAGCACATCTACAGTTCTTCTTCGTGATCAGTGATAGAATATTTTAACTCTCATAAGCCTTGGGACTCTATCGGCAAATCACAGACGTGTGGTGTTGCAGGAACGTTATTGTAATTGGCTCAGTCAAATGAGATACGGCTCTTCACATAGCCACGCTGCCAATAACCATGGAGCAGAATTACAGATGTGCACGTGAGACACTGAAGCAAATTGAGGCAAAACAGGGGTCCCTAACTGTTACCAGAGGTAGGCTACGTCAATTTCGCAAATACAGTCCAGGTCAGGTTGAACGCCAAAAATATATACTTCATAATCACGTTGGTGATTAGCTGGCGGCTGTCAGGCATTTGACTACTACAAGTCAGTAGTAAATAAGGAAATGATTCATAGAGCTATCGCTTGTAATGTTGTAAGCCAATGAATAATCGACTGTATCCAGAGCGCGTACAGGACTGAGCAATCTAGGCTACTGCCAGATGAATCCGCGAAATTGACATACCTCCAACTATTACAATAGCGAGATTCTTATACGCTCAGTCAAATAGGACAACAGCTCCACGTACAAGCGAAAGCCAGTAATTCTTTCATAAGCTGAACATGCGTTGAAACCCAGCAAACAGTCAATTATTCCCGCAATAAACCATCATCTCTATGTAATATGTAAATGAAATATGTTTATTTTTACATTACAACACAGTAGTTTACCGACAAGCCGAGTATACAAAAAAAATGTAAAATTTCCAAAGATTTTCTTTGTAAACTTATTAGTTTATAAAGTTACGAAGGTAAACTTTGTTATACTACAAAGGAATTCTTTGTACCTATATACCGACAGTTCCTGCACTGTAAATAATTTTTGTAAAATATGACAAGGCACTTTTTTGTAGTTATAAAAACTTTTGTAAAAGTTCAAACATTTTCCTTGTAAAATTATTAGTTTATAACATTAAAAGGATTTTGTTTGCAAAATAAAAACTTAGAAAAAATGCGTAGTCCACCAATATTATATGGAAATTACTTATGCAAAGATCACAACCTCCCAAAAGCATTTTTATGGAATATAGTGTATGTTTATATTAATTGCGTGCTTTGAAAGAAAGCATTATTACTCAACCGTACATTTTATGTAGACAAGTAAATAAAGATAACGTAGTATAGAAGTCACAGTGGTCTAGGGATAAGCTGCGTAGGATCTAAGCGAGGGGATAGAGGTTCAAAACTCAATACCTCCAAATTTTTTGTCTTCAAAATAATTTCATGTAAACGTCATTTATTCAAAAGTTATTTGGTAAACAAGTTCAGTGTTACTTTTGAAGTAAAGTAAGCATTTAAATTTAATATTTTCCTCATTGAAAGTACAACTAGGAAGCTATTCCTTGTAGTTTTTCAAACATATAATTTGTATATTATTTCAAGGACAACCATTAGGCCTACAAGGAATTTCTTTAGCAACTAGGTTTCTAAAGATTTTCTTTGTAAAAGTACAAAAAAAATTTTTACAGTGATTGTTGTACATATTTCAACAGGATTTATACATCAATACTTATGTATCAGTATTAGGTCCATTTATCTGTCACATACTTTGTAATTTCCGTTTTTGACTATGTGTTTTCTGCGGTATTGTTTATTTCTGTAAAGTTCCTTGCCTTCTATGCGGAAATATATAGTAGGGCCTATCAATCAAAAGCTGAGTAATAAAACGCAATATTTCGTCATGGAATTTTCAAGCGCGTAGGCCTATAATGTAAAAAAACTAACTAGAAATCTTTCGTACGACAGACTATTACCGCCACCTCCTCTGTAGACTCAGGTATTCAGTGCCTCGACGGCGGACGGAATGAAAGGGTTCCCTCAGCGTGGGGGAGGTAAATTTTGGTTAGCGCCAGGGATCTCTGGAGGGAGGATTTTACGGCCATTGTCTCGCCGGGTGACGAGACATCTCCCAACACCCCCGCGACGTAAAAAAATAAAACGCCCAGCCGTCCCGCGGCCGGGCGATAATGTTATTACGAGGCCGCACAATGGACCAGTTAGGGCACAAAGCTGCCGCACACGCAGTTTCGTTCCGGCCGCATTGTGGCGTGGATCGCTCTGTGGGGGCTTGGACCACACGCACGAACACACGCACACACACACACTGCATAGCGCGCCGAGGCGTTCTTCGCTTTTTTCTTCTTCCCTCTTATTTTTAATCTACTGATTGGAAGCGCCGTACGGCGTGAAATTAACAACGGCTAGCCGTTGCTTCCGAACATAACTCCACCGGTGCCTTGAGATCTAGGCTTTGCAGGTACGTAATAATTCCTGACGTTTTGGATACAGGCATAGTCGTCTTCACAGGAATAAAATCGTACTTTTACTAGGAAAAGCTTGTAAACTAATGTCAAAACATTTATGAGTTCAGGCAGTATAGTATGAATGTCGTAGGTCATTAAAGTCGTCTAAATTTCCTAAATACCTGTGGGGACTGTAGTAAAATACATTTTTATGCGCAGAGTGTTCTATGTGAAACAAAATAACCTTCGACGGCCTGTCACATTTGACAAAATATTTTGTATTTTTTCAAAAATATTTCTTGGAAATGGTTGCAAAAATAATTGTTGTCTCTCTTCAAACATTTAAAAAATATTCAATAATTTTATTGTAAATATATAATTAGCCTACTATCCGCAAGTATCAAATTTTTTTTTGTAAATATACGCATATATTTGTATATTTACAAGCATTTTCTGTGATGTTTGCAATATTTTTAAAAACTTACAAAAAGATTTCTGGAAACTAGTTCCCAAAGAATTATTTTGTAAAAGTACGAAATTATTTTGCTATGTTAAGTAGTCGATGTGGCAACCCTGCCTCTAGAACTGAGGCGGATCCAGGATCCAAGGGGGGAGAGGGTGGTAGGGACCATCGTCCTCCTCTAAACACCCTAATAATACACGAATACTATGTACAATGTAAAGATCTTAGAAGTGAACTCTTGGCGATGAACCATTAGAGAATGACAATATTTTAATAGGGAAAATTAGTGACGATCTCATGAAGGAACAAAGAAGCCTCTGCTCGCCACGATTTTTTTAAAGTAATTAAATCTCCTCCTCCCCTTCTAACTAAAATAAAACTCATCGTTGGCTCCGTACCTGGCCTAGAAGAGTCATTTTCAACAACTCTGAACTTTTCAACAGTGATGCCTTTCCCTGATTCGTTTGAATGTCCTCATACCAATGAATCAGGAAATGACATCGTTGTTAAAGCGCTCCAAGTGCTATAAGATGCCTCGTCTTGTCAGGGTCATCACATCGTAGGTCAAGACCTTTTACTTAACACGACTATGGTACAGGACATTCACGATAAATGTGAGATAAGTGGGCTCACGTCTCTTCGGCGGCGAGGTCAATATGGACAGTGACACATCTTGACTCAATGACAGAAACTGGGAGAGGAATCGGCCATGGCCTTTATATGCTGACCCATCACAGAATTCGCATCAGCCGATTTCGTGAAACCTGCAGAGTTACTGAAGCCAGGGATGGAACTCGGATCCTCCCGCATGAAGGTCTAGTGCTCACGGCAAAGAAATTACAGAAGGTTGACGCCATTTAACCGCATTGTGTACAGAAGCGAAGAAGATTCGACCATATTGTCCTCAAACTATCTGACACCAATCGCGTTCCTAGTGTTAAGTGTGTGTTTGAGACCGTCATAATGATGCAGAATAGCTAAAATTTTCAATTGTTACTGTCACCTCGTCTCTTACACAGTAAAACAGGTTTGTACCTTTATAAAAAAAACAGGAACTAGTTTCAAATAAAAATTTATTGTAAATTTTACAGTGAGAGTGAGAGATTTTGATCAGCGCTTAACATCGAGGTCTTCAGCGCTGGTGAGGGGTGACATGATGTATGGAGCAGCGCCGGAATGAAAGGGCGGGGGAAACGGGAGATCCCCGAGAAATCCCGCCGACCAGCGACATCGTCCGGAACGATTCCCACATGCGAAAATCCGGGGACCGACCCCGCCGGGAATTGAACCCTGATCGCCTTGGCAGAAGGCGAGATGCCTGACCTCTCGGCCACCGCGGCCCTCGTAAACTTTACAGCAAATGCTAGGAAATACAAATATATGTCTGTATATTTACAAACAGTTTGGAATATTAACAGTTCTTTTAATATGTACAACTAAATTCTTGTGTATTTTACAATTGTATGAGGTGATACAAAAAAATGTTGGCAACCAGTTGGCAAGAATTCTTAATTACAAAATATTTTTGTAAACATGACAGGCCTTCGAGATTATTTTGTTTCACGTCGAACAATCGGCTGACAAGAATGTATTCCCCTTATGTCCTTAGGTATTTGGAAAATTTAAATTACTTTAATAACCTGCGATATTTTTGTTGAATTGCTCAGACTGAAATATTTCTAGCGTTAGTTTACTAGCTTTTTCATGTAAAACACTAATTCTTTAACTGTGTAAAATTAGCCTAATTTTCGAATTATTAGCTTTTTCGTATTACCTGTCTGCGTTGGTTAATTCCCATTGAGAAATGACATAGATTTAAGTTGCCATCTTAAGTGTGCTGCCTACTTCGTAGGAAGGATAGATATGTACCAGTTAAATGACGTTAGGTGGGATTAAGTACCTGTTGAACCTACAGATATCCCGCAACTGACTTGTTTGTTCATATTAGTTAAGGCCCATATTGTGAGAGGTTCTTTTAGCAGGTTTTTTTTAAATACCCTGAAAACTCTCAACAAATAAGTTCTATTCATGTGTGTTACATAAAACACTCGAAAGTATCACCGCACCGCACACATTTTTTTCTTCGTGTTTGTTTCTGTAGTAGTTGTCCTCTTCTAAATGCAGAAAATGTTTTTTGTCAGAGAACAGTATCGTTAGAAATGTCTGAGCACCGTCACGCCATGGCTCAAAGAAGTTGTGTTCCACTGTGCCATATAACATAACAGTTATTACTAATTATTTCTACTAATAATTATTAACGAAGAAATGTAACTATTTGCAAAAATTGAATTTATAAAGAGTCATTATTTATTTATATTGAGTAAACCGACCATATATCGTGACATACCATAATATCGCGATAAGCCACTTTCGAGCTTCACAAAATTCGGAAGGATCTGTACACCTAATTCACTTGGTTATCAACAGATGCAGACATGTGTAGTTTCAGCAATAAGTGACGGATGTATCATATATAACATCATAATTAAAATATTTAACAACCTTACTGTTATATTTTCTTAGTATCACGAAGTAGGGTTAAGTTAACACTACATCAGGAAGATGTTTTGTGCTTAAAACATTTGCTAGAACTTTAAACAAGGGTTGTAGTATTCGCACAGTACCATGACTATGGCTTTGATTCGTATCTACGAAAGAGAGACAGACGAATAAGGCGAATAAGGAAAACTCACTAAAAATAAATAAATAACGTATGAGATGGATACCCTAGGGCCTGGGTATCGCACCCCGAATGCAGATTTTCTGAATGGGAGCCCGTAGACAATTTGCGTACCCTGAAGAAGGCCTTGCGATGGAGAGGCACCGGAATGAGAGAGTCGGGGGAAACGGGAACTCCCCGAGAAAATCTGCCGGCTAGCGACACCGTCCGACACGATTCCCATATGCGAAAATCTGGGGATCGATCCCGCCGGGAATCGAACCAGGATGGCCTTGGTGGAAGGCGAGTAGGAAAATTCATTGCCTTGGGAGAGGGGTAAGCGCTGGTGATATGGCCTTTGTAGGATTACCACATCAAAGGAAGGTCGCAGCCTTGTGCCCAAGACTGTTTGGCTGGCAAACAGTATTACGATATGTACATGCTCGACACGCCAGAAAATATGTGTGTTTATTATGAGATAGAATCATATCACGTAAGCTGCACGGTACCAACCCGGATAAATGACATGCGAAGAGAGACACCATTTATTGTTGGTGAAAAGTATTTTGTACAAACCTGTCTCTGTGCATTATGTACACACGTGCAGCTATGCTTCACTGTCACACTACAAAATTTTTGTAAAATTTACAAGTGTTTTCTTTGCATTGTAAGCTTAAAAGTAAAAACATTATATTTGTAAAATTGTACATTTATAAAGTTACAAAGGTAACATTTGTAATACTGCAAATTAATTCCTTGTAAATACCGACAGTTCCTGTGTTTTTTTTAATGACGAGGCATTTTTTGTAGTTTTACAAGCTTTTATAAGTACAGTAAGTGTGCAAAAATGCTCTTGTAAGATTACTTGTATTATAAAGTTACAATGATTTTCTTTGTAAAAAAAACGTATTAAACTCATTCTCGAAGTAAACTAAGCTCAGAAGTTTTTAAGACATGCCGGGGGTTTACGGCAACTGTCGCTAGTTCATGTAAAATTCGTAATCTACCAAAATTACAGATTCACCAAGAATTGCATAGTTATACAAAAACCACATCCTCTGGAGAGCAATTTTCTGGAATGAAGTGAATTTTCGTATTACATGCACTTTCAGTGGCGAGACGGAAGCCTAGTACTGCATTAACCCTTTCTAAAAATAAAATAAAAAATAATAAAAAAATTAAATTAAAAAAATAGTCAAGTGTGTAATATCTAAGCTTGAGGATGCGTATGTTTGAATCTGAATACTTTTTTATTTGATAAATAAGTTTAATGTCATTATGCAGGTAAAACTGGTATTCATAGTGGTTTTTTTCCGTATTGCAAGTAAAATTTGTAATTTTACAAACATATATACATATATATATTTTTTTTTTCACATGTACACCTATTGTAGTTTTACAAGGAATTCCTTTGGGAAATGGGTTTACAAAGATTTTCCTTGTAAAAGTACAAAAAACTTTTACAGTGTGTGTATGTGTATTAAGGCAGTGAGCCATTATTTCTGCTGATTTTACGGTAGTAATTTTTTTAATGCTAAAGAGAGCTGCTCTCAAAAAACGGTTACACAGTTTTGTTAAGAAAAGGGCGTGTAATTGTAAGTAATTTTTTAAAAATAAAATTCATAATGGTTTTAGATAATTAGGCCTCTTTAATTAAAAACATTCTCATTAATGAAATAAATACCAAAATTTATATAATTTTTTATCTAGAAAAAATTTGACCACATTGTACCGTTTTTCTTATATCCTCAATCGTTTCGCGCTCATTACTTACATCGTTCGCGGATTGCAAGATGTCTGGGTGAGAGGCGCTGAGAGGGTCTTGGATCGCATGCGCAGAAACGTTTGTTAGGAATAAAGAAAACAATTATCCTGAAAGCAGTAGAAGAGATCGACAATAGCCTGCTAAACTCCCAGCGTCTTGGGAGTCGACCTGCAAATCACTGACGTGTATTGTCGCAGCAACAGTATTCTCATTGGCACAATCAAATGAGCCACGCCCCCGCACAAAGATGTGCAGCCAATAACAATTTAGCAGAGCTGCAGCTGTGTACTTGAAACATTGAAACAAGTTGGTGTGAAATTCTTTCAACAAAACTTAGTGGCTCTATCAACGGAAGTAGGTACCAAGCTTGCAACAACGAAGTTTAAATGGAGATATAAATATTTGTAATTTATTTGAAATTGATCAGTTTTAAAGATAATTTTATTCAAATATATATTATGATTTATAGCTGAGATTGAAAGAATTTTCCAGAATTTTTATTTGGTTATGATATAAATGAAAGGTTTTAATTACATAAAAAATTTAATAAGTAAACAATTTTTTTTAAGTTTTAGAGTGTGTCAGTATTATTAAGAAAAGTCTTATGAAATAATTTTTGTTTAAAGAATTGATATTTAGGGAATGGAATATTACGTGAGTTCAATAACCCACATGTTATAATTCACTGTCGTATACATTCTATGCAGCTATTTGTTGATTGTCTACTGTTTCAGTGAGTAGCAGCTAATAGGCTTGAGTATACACAGTGGTAATCGAACGCGGGAAATATTCCTTTCCCTGGTTATATTTATAACTTATCCATTAAGAAGTAGCATGTATTCACAATGTAAACTACATGGCTTTAAAAGCGAAGTCTTAAGGTGGAGCGGCGGAGAAAGTCAAGAGCGGAAGTGAACGGAAGTACCCAGAGAACACCCACCACGATTGTCACATACGATAATCGGCAGCGACCACGCCGGAAATGGAACCCGTATCGCCTTGGTAGGAGGTGAGTTGTCAGAGAACTACACAGTCACGCCCTCTCCGTCAAGTAGTTACGCTAGTTTCTGTGGCACACGTGCACTTGCTGCAGTGCGGAAATTACGTGCAGTATACTGTGACAAAGTGCTTGTGCATCTAGCGTGTACGCTTAAGCGAACTTTCCAGAGCAAAACATGCAGTGTAGCATGTTCCGTCGAGGCTTCCGAACCTTGCAATGAATCGCGATTATTCCTTCTTTGACAAAACATCTTAAGGGGCCTCCCTAGATAGGCTGCCTTTGTGTGTGTGATGCAAGAGCGGTAAGATCGCCGTTGACCGACGTATGTAATGCATTATCGCCTCTTCGCGCAGGCCACTCAGCTGACGTGCAGTGCTTTACTACTATCCTTATGGGACTTTAAGGGGGCCGCTTACCCGCGCGTGAGAGGCTCAAAAGCGACGGAGCAGTAAGGTCGACCTTGAAGCAAGCATAAAATGCCGCGTCGTCTCAACGAGCCAAGCGCTGAACTAGCGTGCAAGGTTCCCGCCGAACCGTTTTTACTATACCATATAATTTTATTGGTGGAAAGTCTGCCACTAAGTTCAGTGCAGGTCGCAACCTGAGTTTCACATACATCCATTTAGACATTTCGAAGTACGGAAGTCTGAAAAGGCAGTTTTTAGCCATGTTGGAGGGCTTAGAAACAGTGCTTTTAATGAGCGTGGCGTCTTAACAATGAGGTCCCGACCTTGTCTGAAGTTTGTTTTCTTTTCGTACGTTGGCACAATGGGCACACGTGGAATAGTTTCGAGGGAAAAACCTGTTTGCGAACACACTGCAACGCATTTAAAGCGTGGGGTAGGCGGCCGCCTTAATTAGTAGGCTATACACACACTTTCAACGTTCATTAAATGATATTCCTAAGCAAAGATTATCCACGCGAGTTGAGTAGTTTTCGAATTAACTTGTAACGGCCAAAACTCTAAATACCGCTCGACGACCTAGACAGGCGGCCACCTTAATGGTGTTCAAGTGCGATAAAGTCATAATTTTATATTTATATTAAACATTTTTAGTTTTGTAGACGATACTTATGAGTGCAGTTTCCTCTTACGAAACAATTTTAACTGGCGTAGATATCCCATAACGGTGCATCATAGTCAAAATTTGCATGTTCTGCCGCCATGCAAATAGTGAAAACCAATCGACTTATGTACGTGAAATAATTCACAGTGAAATAACATACTATGGACTACGTAATAAAACATTTGAAACAATCCCCGAACTTTATTTTGCATTTTTAAAAACATTTCGAATATGCATTTATTTTCTGTATTTTTGCGATTTTTTTTAAATTCGAAATATTACGTTGTGTTTTTTTAAATGTTTTATTGCATAGTTCATGGGATGTAAGTTCAAACTGAATTATTCAGTTTAAGTAGGTGAGTTGGTTTTCGCTATTTGCATGGCAGTGTAACAAGCAAATTTTGACTTTGACACTCCGTTATGAGAAAACTATGAGAGCTAAAATTGTTACTAGCAATATTTCATAAAAATATAAAATTATGATTTTATTGCACTTGAACACCCGTAAGGGGTAAATTGATCCCGGGGTAATTTGATATTGATCCCTACCGCAATGGATTTATCAGTTTCTTCTCGATTCCTTCTGTTACAGTCGATGTATCAAAATTTTTGTCACGATAACGGATAGATACAAACTTAATCTATTTCCTAAATTGTTGGAACCATAATTCATTGATTTGGAATGGGAAACAACCGACAAGGAAAAATAGATTTATTTACGGGAGTGACTACAAAAGTTACAAATGTAACAGAAATAATGCCGCATGTATTCCAAAAAGTGAACGTAACAATAAACTATGCCTTGCCAATTTGAAAGATATTAAAACAATCTCTCTATTCACTGATCTTTACGGAAAGCCGAAAATCCTATCTGAGAGGTATAAATCACCCTTAACCCGAATTTCATTTGTTTACGTACGAAAATGTCACACACATCAAATTATGTCAATACGAGAATAATAATTTGATACGCGTAGTAGAAACATAATTATTGGGCACTTGAAAACGACTGGAGTCGACATTTTCAGGCTGTCGTATGTAGAAAAATACTACCCAGATTTGTAAAACACTAAGATAGCAAAATCTGTTAATATTTTAACCATACTTCCTATAAACAAGAAATAATATACGTAGTCTTTGTTAAGTGTTCCATACCATAAGATATAAATAAACATTAAATAACGACAAGCCAGTTGAGTAGTTACACGTAAAGGTGATACTGCGGTACATATGCCATTGAGCGGCACCCTTAGCACTTCCTAAACCCTGTACCCCATATACACACATAAACGCAGCCTATCCTGGGAGCCACCTTAAGAGGGCGTGGTACATAATTCAACGCTAAAAGCATTAATCTGTAACTGTAAGTTTCTTGAATCCAATTTGCGAAAACTAATCAATGGCAATCATACACAATGGTTTAACCAACGTTTTAAACAAAATTGTTTCCAGTGTTACGAACTTCTGAGGCACAATCTCTGACGCCGGAACCTCGTGCATTTAACTGCGGCGCAAGAGATCACGCGTAACGAATGAGTAATTCAGGTTAAATATTTACTCATAAAGTTGGAAAATACCATTATCTAGGATTGTCATTGAGTATTTTATCCATATTGGCTTCGAAAAAAGCGTAGAATCAATTCATGTTTTCGGCGTTCATTTTTCTACCACGCACTCTTAAGAGTGAGTGATAGTCACCAGTATTGTATCATAATTTTTCTTCTGGCTAAATTCACGGAACTTTAACAAATGAAATTCGATCTGTAACCACAGTAATGACAAAAAGATATTTATGGTGTCTAAAGTATTATTAGTATGTATTTTATTCCGGAGTTAGGTTAAAGTTGCATAAATTTACCCAGAAGAAACGTTATGACACAAAATACAATAATTCAAGATGGTGACTATCGCTCACTCTTAAACCAATCTCACCTCTCCTCCTCGCCCAGGGTCTTCTTGGATCAATAAGACGCGGGTAATGAAGAGGCAGGCAGCGCGGACGCCCCCTGCCATTGTATGCAACCCACCTGGCTAACAGCTATGACTGGTTGCCATCGAGCACGAGCCCAGGAGCACACGCAACGTGTATAAAGATGTCTTGAGAGAAACTGATTCTCCACAGCCGAGACATGCGATATCGCTGTAGTATCATCTCAGTGCGGATATTTGCAGCGACACGCTAGCTTGCTGCTACTATATAATGCCTAGTCTAGTCGGGCGGCCAACATTTCCAACTCCGAGGTACAGTACATTGAAGCTTACTAAAGTTACAACAATACATACACACTATGTGTGTTTCTGTATATACACATATATGTTTAAAACTTAAAACGTAATCTTTGAATGATTCTTACAATAAGAATATGGGTTTATGACAGCCAAACTGAAGTTTTTTGTTGGATATGCGCTAGCAACGGCGTATGTTTAAAAACACTTAAATTTTTCACAATTATGAACGTTTAAACATTGAATATAATGTCATATAAATTAAATTAATATCAAGTTAAAAACATTCTATTCCAGCATCAATGCTTCTTAAGGTAATAGTAATTCATCGACGACTATTCATATGAATATGACACGTGCTTTTTCTTGCATTAGGGATTTGAAATTTTAGCAATTTTAACTTTTAATTTTATATATATATATATATATATATATATATATATATATATATATATATTGCATGTACGAGATCTATTAACTCATTAACTCAAACACCATTTGATCAATCATAATGTAACATAGCACATATGTCTATCTTTTCATGGAGAATGTTTTTATGCTATACATTTTACTCTAACTTTCCAATTCACTACTAATTGGCACTGTAGCGCATCAACGTATACACCATTTAACCGATCGCCATGAAAAATTTGTATGCATATATATTTCAACACGGAGAATGTTTTAGCGATATTAATTCTGCTATAACGCGCCACTAAATGGTGCTGTAGCGCATCAACTTCTGTATATATCTTTCCCTTATAATTTGGGCACAAGGGGGTGTAGGGTTCGCAATTATACCATCATACATTTCTATGTACACTAGCAGGACGACGTGTGCTGGGTTCTGTATGTAAAATGTAAAATAAAACTACTCCCAAACCACGCGATAAATTTTATTGAAACATATTCATCGTATACTGAACTATAAAAAATAGTTTGTTAAATTTGCCACATATGCATATAGGAGTGATAAGAAAGTAGGTATGGTAGAATTAATTGTTCCTCAGACGTCCATGGTAGCACTCCTATATGTTTTTATAAAACAGTCAAATGTATACTGAAGGTACCAGACTTGTACTGTAACAAGTGTAATAGTTTGCATATTTACAAAGCTGAAGTCTGGTAACCCTCCCATGCTGCGTTTAGGTTAATTACTTCATAAACATTTTAGGAGTGTGATATTGTTAGCTGCATACATCTTTTAAGTGAAACCAACTTTAAATTACAGTAAAATCTTTGAAAAATATTTATATTCCTATAGCTTACTACCAATTCAAATTTTGTAAATTATGTTGCACTTTTATAACACCACTACATCAAAATAAAGTAAAAGTTCAGGAGAAAAAATCCAGAATTGTAGTTGCTTAAACTTGATGGCCTTAAAGACAAGTGACGGCGATGGATTACAACACTCGCCTACTGCATGTCGACTGTATTATTTAAATTGATATTATCATTCGCAACCATTCTGTATTATATTCCGTCAGGCCATAACAGAATCAGGAACATTGATTTTCTGTGTATTTTGTTTTTAGTTAACTTTCTTTCCTACTCTGTGTTCTGCTTTGTTAATAACAGAAGGGCACAAGAAGTAACCTGCTCGAGTCAAGTAGGCATTCCCAGTCACATTACCAGAATGCTTTTATCACCGGAGATTATCCAAGTCCTCTTCAAATGCATGTTAGCTATTGGTTTAGTTCACTTTTTGAAGCAAGTAAGCACGCTCACATCATTTTTAAAATGACTCATGCTGAAATTGTACTCTAGTCAAGCTAACCTCATGACTTGTCATATAATGGATACAGAGTGTGTCTTATCTTCTAGCGTGAAGGATTATGATTAAAAAACTATGCTGAAAACGTTGCAGGGTAGGTACAAAATTGTTATTGCATATTATATCATGCAAACAATTGTCTGTAGCATACGCCTGTCAGTAGATATATTCAGGTTCTAATCTGGGCGAGATTTGTCCCCGCATTTTTGTATGTGGGAAACGTGGCGGGCGTTGCCGTTGGCCGACATGTTTACTTAGGGAATTTACGTTCCCCCTTCCCCCTCCTTCACGGAGTAATGATGTCGCAAACTTGGGTACCATACCTGTATGGTATGAATATTATATGTAATTAGTATATATATTTTTACATAATTTATAAGGTTGTTACTCTATACTGTACAAATAAATCTCTTACGTGTATGAAAAGTTAAATACTTTATAGTTTAGTTATATATTTAAGTTCTTGATACAGTTAAATTATTGTAACGGTATCGAGATTCAGCTAGCATTATGGCAGTTTCCGATAATACTTTGAACAACATGTATTCATTAATGACGCTCTTTTTTTGGCAAAAGAACACGTCTAATCACCGTTACTTTGTTTATTTCTTTTGAAGTGTTGTGGTTATCGTGTTCATAATTAGTTTTAAAAAATATACGAAATTTATTTTCCAATTGGTTTCGCGATTTTATGTAATTTTCTTTGACGCAAAAGTGTAAACCAATGAAAACTCCTTAAAAATGACAATTGAATAACCTTAAATAATTCTGCCAACTCTCTTTCCTGGAAATTATATTTAATACCAGAACCTGTGACTCACCCGTAGTGGCACAACAGCCGAATTACTTGACTCATTTGCCATACAAATATTCGTCTTCACCGCTCTGTCATCCTCTAATATTGTTATAAGGTTAACCTGCCCTACTTCGTGATCAATAAGGCATCAACCTTCAGTACCAGGAATATTGTAACATGTTTATTTGATTTGATAATCGGCCACTTATTTCCGGGACTACACACGCCTGCTCTCTGTTGGTAATCTAGTGAACTTGGTGCACAGACCCTGCCCAATTTTGTAAAGTCCGCAGCGTGGTTTATCACGATCTCAAATTTCTACTTTTATTGTGATATTAATTTTTTACGCCTAATCGAGAGCAGATACCAAACCCCATCTGGCAGTTTTGTTTAAAATCGTCTTCTGCATGTTGGATGATTTTTCCAAGTCAGTAAATATTATGGTTTTAGCTAATGATTTAATTTACGAAATTCTGGTTAATTTCCAATTTTAGTCGAAACCATGTGTTTCTTGCTTAGAAAAAAGTAGCAATCACGGCAAAACAATTTAAACAAAAGTGCTAGACAGATTTTTGATATCTGCTCTCGTTTAAGTTTAAAAAATTATTACCTCAAAAACAATAGAAACTAAATAGCCTGGTCTTAAGTTATATCATGGTATATGGTCGGTTTATCATGTATATGTATGTAGATAGACACAGAGAGAGCGAGAGAGAGGCGTTGTAGAGAGTGGTGATAGTTGGCAAGAGAAGTGCAGAGCGGTAGACGGGAGATGAAGGAGGTCTGGAGAGGTGACTGGCCCAGTAGAAGAGAGGAGAGGTACACAGCCTTGCCCGCGGGGAGCCGGCACACCACGTGCTGGGTAGAGACCGCAGCTCTTGTAAAACCAACAGCGGGCAGTGCCGTGTGGTACGTCACGCGCCGCCGCGGCTGCCACAGCTCGTCGTCGCCTGATTGCTCTCCCCATCATCTCCCCCTCCCTCCCCGCTGTAACTGCTGTCTGCGACGACACCCGGTCCAAGGCAGAGGCCCGCGTCCAACGTCCCAAGTACACCGGCTACAGCACGCCCATTCTCTGCACTCTATCACCATCTACCTATATCTATCTCAGTAGCTTCAACCAGGGGCGTCGTAAACGGTGGGGGGGGGGGACGGAGGGGACACATCCCCCCCCCCAGCAAAAATTTAGTAATTTTTAAGATTTTTTAATATTAAGATTTCCTTCAGTTGTATATTAAATATGCTGATGCAGAAACTCTTTAAATAGCAACATTTTGCACCTTAAAATATAAAATTTCCCGGTGGAGGACTCCTGCACACCCCTTTATTACGTAGGTTATATGTACACTTTCTATACCAGTGACGGCCCCCCCCCCCCCAAAAAAAAAAATCAAATGCTTACGACGCCAATGGCTTCAACCTACCACAAACATCCCATTGCAAACATTGCATTTAGTACTACACGCTTATTTAAAACAAAGCAACAAACTGTACCCTATTTATTTTAAATAATTACAATCGAGCTAAAGGTTCAACGATCAAAAACGCGCATTTATAAAATTGTGGACTTACCTTGTGGTGCCTATATCTAACGCAGCCTGTGCTCTATATTTGATTCCTGAGCTGTCTGCCACACCATGCTGACTGCTGGCTTGTATACATGCTAATTTCTACAGATCGGAAAATTTTGCGAGTTCATTCACTTATAGTGTACAGGAGAAGGATCCAAGGGGGTGGGAGACAGTCCCCCTCCCAACAAAATTTAAAGCATAGTTTATCCTTAAAATGTAACAATTTATTATACTGGTAACGTATACTCAATTTCTGGTTAGAAGACTCCTTGCATAGCACCGTTTTACTACTTTTTGGTTGGAGGTGACCAGTGATTTTCCGTGAAAGAATTTTGTAACAATTAGTTTGAATGCTTTATGTGCATATCTGCACACTGTCAGTGATTGGCTGTTTCTAACTCTCAGCGTCACGGGGTTTCTACAAACGAATCACAGACGTGCGTGGTTACAGAATCATTGTTATGATTGCCACATTCAAATTAGCGACGCCTCCGCACTAAAACATTCTGACAACCATGAATCAGAGTTGCAGATGCGTACATATGTAAGGTATTGAATGAAACAAACTGTTGCAATATTTATTTCACCAAAAATTACTGGCTCTAGGCGTGCTTTTTTCCTAGCACCCAGGGCTAGTTCCGTCTTTGGTAAGGCTATCGTCCAAAAAATATGTGCAGTCAAGCAGACATCAGCTGTTCAACGGCTGTTTGCTGACACAGTCATACTACATGATTGGGTGTACATTTGGCATGCTTGTTTACTATTAGCTTAGCGCCCTCCAGGATTGTTCAATTAGTTACATGCCAATAGCGAAAGTGACGCGAACACAAATTGTTTGAGCTCCATCCTGCCCCTAAAACAAAAATGTGTGGACATTGTAGAGGAGGAAGTTGCATGAATATAGAAATTCAAGACTTTCATGGAAGTGGCGACGAAGATGACCCAGAGGATGCTACTCTATAAATAACTAAAGATAATGCACAAACAAAATAACAAATTGTTTTTCTTCTTTTTTTTTGTATATGATTTAAAATGAAAGAGTAGTAGAAATGTACGCACACATGTATGCTTTGAAGGTAATTAAGAGAGAGAGGGTTTTATTTACATAGAAAACCTTATTTCAGTTTAAGTAAGATAAAGCATTGCTAATAAATACTGCTCTTAAAGTTATATTACCATAGGCCTAACGTAGTTTACTTATTTTGGAATTATTTAAAGTAAAATTGAATTACGAATGGAAATAGTGTTGTTTCACTTTATGTGTCGAATAACATTATATTCCATATTATTTATACAAATTTTATATAAATACGTTACATATATATAATATATGGGTATTACTTGAAAATTATAACTAGCTTACACTTACCTAGATTCAGCCGGCTCGCAATTGCACTTGACGATGCACGCGAGTGTTTGTGACTACACGACGCGCGCCATTGTTTAGGCGGCCGTATCTCTTCAACAGTCCATCCCATAATAATGACTAATACACCGTTAAAAAGAGAAAACTATAACGAATATCGATTTTAGAAACCATGTTTTAGCAATATGGCTTAATTCTTACTCTCCGAGTCAGTTAATTCGTAAGTTTACTAATTTTTCAACATTTTCTTGAAAGAAAATCGCTTTAACAAACCCCAAAATGTAATTATTTTTATTAGGCCCTAATTTAATATTGATAGCAATTCAGTATGACCTTACGATGAATTTAAAATTATATAGAAGATTATTTATTCTTTGGTTTATTATCTGAAGGATCGATTTCGCCTGTGTGTCGATTTTTGCGACTTAAGACATTCTTGCCCAAAAAAACATGGACGCCGACATGGGAAAATAGGGAAATTGAGTATGTTGTTTAGGAAGGTGAATAGTACTAATGACCAAATTTGCAGCTTTATAATATTTTTTTCTGGGTTAGGGCCTTTTTGAGACTAAAATTCCTGGGCTATATACGTGTGCCTACATTACAGAACATGGGGACAGGTGACTTTACATCATTGGTTCTAGGGCCAGTATTCAGCCACAGTTTAATTATTGGCTCAGCTACTTCCAGTAAGTCAACGGCCAATTATGAACATGATACAGACCTATAGTTGCTGGAACTCTAGCTTGCGCCTAAAGGAAAATGCGAAATGTTCATGTAACTTATCATTGGCTGTAAAATTCCTTTAAGCGCGCCACTCAAACTGTCGGCCAACAGCAAGGAATCCAGACTTTTGTCAGATAATAACGTGGAATTCGCCTTGTACAAAAATTGTTCGTGCGCTTTCGAAATTAGTAGACAGACTTTTTATTTTAGATAGTAAAAGAATTCTTTTCAGAAACTATAAATGGACGAAAAATACAACAGTATGGTGTTTTACAAGAAACTATTTTTAACAAACACTTCCGATTTTATTGAGTAACGATAAAGTTTATATAATTACCAAGTTCAATTCTAAGTATTCACTTTCAAATAAGACTAACCTGGAGAAACCTAAAAATTCGCCTTTTTCTTCTGAGTGCAAGCATAGAATTCAAGAAACTGTATGTCCGTGCAACTTTCACAATTGAACAGTGTGATGATGCTTTACCAGACTACGTGCCATTTCTAACACATGTGTGAAATATTATTATACCTTTGAATAAGTTATACGAAAATTATTTTAACTCTATATCATGTTGTTATGAATATTGAATATATTTTTTGTAAGACCGTTTTAACTCTGAAGACGTTTTAGCAGGTTTTACTGTTACCTTAAACATGGCGCTTAGTCTACTGATGCATAACTTTTGATTTATGTCACGCCTCTTGGAGGACGCTGAACTAATAATAAAGAAGAATCAACTAAATTCAGGCCCAATTGTGTGGGTTCACTGTGCCAGCTAGCAGCCGAAGAGAAGCTACTGTCAACTCGAGTGACCAGACATTCCAGGATATCAGCCTACAGTTCAGAGATCCCGCCAATTTCTTCTGTCCTAACACTAAACATTTCCAACATTTCATTTAGTAGACTATAATGCTACTAGCTGCAACTTTCGTAAGCTTTCATAACACATACAGAGCCACTGGTCGTATGTGGAAAGAATTTTGCACCAACTTCTTTCAATGCCTTACGTGCACACCTGCATCTCTGTGCCGTGGTTTTTGACTGTGTCGACGAGAATAAGGTGACTACGACACCACACGTATTTGATTTGCTGGTAGGATCCCAAGATGCTGAGAGTTAAAACATCCAATTACTGACCATAAATCAGAGCTGCAGATGTGCACGTAAGACACACACACACAAATAAATTTATATATATATATATATATATATATATATATATATACAAATAAATATATATATATATACACACACACACACACATATATATATATATATATATATATATATATATATATATATATATATATATATATATATATAATAAGTTTGTGGTTACCACACAATTATTTTACAGGAAAGAGCTCCTACAAAAGTTTCCTTTCAGTGTTTTTAACTAGAAAGTTGACTAAAATTTATTAGTAAAAAATGTCACACTGAAAAACAGCCAAATTTGTTCCTTGTGTCTTTTGGATCTTAACCCAATGCAGATTTCTGATTGGAACTACTTAACGTGTGCATGAAATTTGTTCGTCTACTACAAGAACACACACGTCAAACTATGTTGCTTTAAGTTTAAAATTCTGCACGCTTTATTAGAAGCATGCTACGCTATAAATGGCTAAAACCGATTTTAAAACTGCCGTATCTGGCATAATACTAAGTGAATTATAAAACAAGGGGATAGAAACGTGCATTGGACTTAACCATACGTCCTACAAACAAAATTGTATGTTCACCGCTTAGGTCCAATTACGAAACAGTCAAATAGTACCGTTTTGTGCGTCACCACATGGTTGCCCTCTATTCGTTAATTTATCACAGTGCGATATGTTCGCGATCAACACTTGGTCCAAGTAAATAAATAACGTTAGTAATTATTTTTTCTTCGTTGCATTTGCATAACTTTTTATGTGCCTTAACTTGCAAGATGTTTATATTGTTTAGAGGTGCATTAGCAGAAGTGCTAATAATCTTCGAAGGCATCGGAGCTATATTGTGATGTCGGCTTTTATTACGTCACAACATGCGGTCACCTGCAAACTCTTACTGTATATAAATGTATATACGTCAAAACACACTATTCTCCGTTCACTCTTAGTTGAGTTCTAAAGTAAACAAATAACGTAACATCATTTCACTTCGCTAGATTCTAATTGGCTCAATTAATGCAGCGCACCGACGTACTATTTCCAACCGACATAACTGTGTACAGTCGGTATCATAGGAAACAACAACGTCCTTTATATTAAAACAATATTGCGTGAAAATTTCGTACGTGTTATCGACATACGGAAACAAAATTACATAAAAACTTGATAAAAATATTGAGATCATGTGCAATTACAGTATATTTCAATATTTAATTGTAATTATCAAGCCATGACTAACGATCGTATTCAAATATTCTGGTACTAACATAACAAAAATTTGGTACTACATGCAGAAAAAGTTGTCAATAAAATGAGTTATTAATCTTACTGTAAAGTCATCCTGGATTATTTTGTACTTCGTTTTGGAAAAATTACATTTTATAAATCACCAAATAATCTATCGATAATTCACAACACATATTTTTTTTTGTAAAGAATGTTATGCGAGATTTTTATTCTTGCCTTATAAACATCACCGCAGTTTGATTAGTAATGAAGACATATATCCACGTTTCGAAAACTATACAAGACAATTTCACTGTTCATATCCACCGTGACATAACCTAATCCGCAAGCGATGTAAACATAAACAGAAGCGAGGACGGAACGAAATACATATATAAAGGAATTTTGGTTCGGACGAACTGGAACGGATAATGGATACACGGAAAAATTTCCATTCGCAGTAGCTACAACATTGACGCGTTAATGTCCAAAAATACTTTGAAAAGAATAAAACATTATATCTGATTGTGATATTCCTGACTTATTTTTACAGTGATAATTATTACTGAACTAAACTTTTGGTATTTTCAGAGTATCGTACATCTCTAAATACTGGCAAGTGTACCAAGAAACTCGTACGTTTAGCAGTACGTCAGTCGTTAAATAACTCGTGAACCAACTGTACTGACGTGTCGTCCGCTAACCATAATTATAGTGATAAACATATAGCGTCGTAGATTGTGTTTGCAACGTCTGTATATTTTAGATATTTGCTAATAAAACTCTCTCATTAAGTGATGGAGTGGTATAAATTTATATGTACACAGCAGATAACAAAGATCTATTTCTTATGCAAAATCACAGTGCACGGCGGTCGGCAGCCAATGAACATGTTTGTTTATAATTTGCTTTGTTTATCCTAAAACTCAACTTAGAGTGAACGGTGAATAGGTGTTACAATCACTCCGGGTGCCTACTAGCATCAGAATGGTTTTAGTGACGCTGGGGCAGCAAGGGCGGTTGCCCCAAGTATGTGTTTTGCCCCACCCCACACACTTTTTTTTCGTTGTGATTATGGCTGCTTTATACTCAATATTTCTCTGTCCGAAAACATCTAAATTGCACCATTTTGTACCTTAAAATTAAAATTTTTCCGGACTCCCTGATTTTTTTTAGGTCCGTGTATATTCGCAACATACGTGTGTCTTCGCCCCACCCTCCTAACTCAAAATTTCGCTCCAGCGCACCTGTCTGTTGTCACCTTTCTAGGGGTTTTTCGTAAGTATAAACACGAAAATTTTGCGAATTTATATGAGGAGTCTTCTTGTTTCAAACTCCTGTATGCTACACGTTAATTACTTACGCGAATGGTTCACTGCTACTGAAACTCTTCCTTGACGACTACGAGCCAGCGGCAGACCTGAATGAATACACTCGCAGACTCCCGCACTATCTTGACAGACGTACAACTAGACAATCACTGGAGCAGCAGAAGGCGATGAGCAAACTGCTGAAGACGGTGTGTACCTAGGCCTGTGTAGTCTAGCCGGCCAATCGTAAAACCCGAGACATTTTTGGGTCTCTAATAACAAATAGAGACTGGAAAACTTCCCGAATTCATTTCAAGACAAGATAGAATCCTAAAGCTGATTCATGCGTGTTGATTTGCGCCTGGGTGACGAATCATTAGACACGCCCTGGAAGACTATAGAAAAAATAATAGATCAACGACACAAGAGCTCAATCACAGACATCCGAGTGCAAATTGTTATTGAGACTGCAGCCAGCGAGGAGAAAAGTGACTTAATAATGCATAGGAACGTGATTTCTAGCCTAAAGTACGTTGAACCCGCGAAATTTTCATGTCTCTAACCATAAGTTGTGAGGTTAGCACGCTCAGGACTAAATTTCAGCTTGAGGAGTTCAAAAATTAGCCGGAGTAGAGTTTTCAAGCGGCCAATAAATCAGAAAACCGTGGAATCTCTCGCAGGTTCCAATTAACCTGGGCTTGAGCAAACCTGGTTACTAGGGACTGAGGAAACCTATCTAACCCCAGAATGTTACTTAATATAACAGGCTTCTGTCACCAGGCCGTGACTCGCTGCCTCGCCTCGCTCCGCTGTCTTCTTGCTCCGCTCCACGAACCACCACGGTCACAATAATTCACCTCGGCTGACAGAAGCAACCAAGAGATGCCTATAGGTCGTTCGGGATAAAGTGAGCACTAAAAATTTAACCTTTGAAAATTATCAGTAGCAGTTGCTGCATAAAATTCAATATTAACTATAGTTGCCTTACTGCTTGTATGGTTGGCAGCAAAATTACGCAATATAGTCCCTTGTATTTTTCCATTTAAATAAAACAATCCTGAAACAAAATTAACCCGAAATCGACATACTTAAATGTTATATAATTAATACCCTTTCTTTTTATCTCATGCTGACTGCACAATTTATCTTACACGCGCAGACACATAGCCATCTTAAGTAGAAGGCCGCGGCTTTACATCTGGCAACCCTGCCGGGAAGGGTCGTTTTAACATTTCTTTTGTCTTGCCAAGGCACTGGTTCTTCTGATTAGTCGGTACGTAGGGCGGAATAACGAATCAGCCACAGCCGGGAAAACTGGACTGTTTGCTGGGTTTAAACGTACTTTCAGCTTACCAGAAGATAACTGGCTTTAGCTTGTACTTGGAGCTGTTACCCTATTTGACTAAGACAATAATAATCCCGCTATTGTAATATTTGATGCCTGTTATTGGTCTGCAGACAGCTACGATGTGTCAGAAGTAGGCTATATCACAGAATCAAATATGTTGCAAGAAACTACAGCGTCTTCAAGGGTATGCTGGCACAAAACATTTTTGCGATATACCATCATCACAAACAATGAGAGAAAGTCTTTCGACATTTTTCGAAAATGCTTAGATGAGACGCAAGTCGGTGTTCCGCTGTCCTATTTATTGGCCTCGAATGCGGCTGTGGTGTTGCGCAAGGTTGCGACACTAAGCACCACTTGTAACAATATGCTAAAATCCTGGTCGACGCCCACCGATGATAGAAGTAGGGCCTCCCTTGAGGGAGGCTGCTGCTAGTGCGGTGCTGTCTGATGTTCATGACATGGCAACACTGTTGGGAGAGTGTGAGGGGAGGCCATCATCACCTGCCTGCAGGTCGCTCTGGGGCGACACGCTCCGACAACAACAGCCCAGCTACTGTCCATCTTCGTAGACCCTGCATTGTAAAAACACTTTCTCTGCCACAACTAAATGTATGTTTATGAACTACTGCAAAATAACGTTGATGCAAAGAACATTTTAGTTCTAAACTTACAGTATTGGTAACAAAACTGTGTTATTATTAGAGATGCTGTTATATCGCGAATATATTTTGTGGCAACATACCCTTGAAAATACTGTCATTTCTTGTGACATGTATGATTGGGTGTTATACGAGGAGATGTCTACAAACCAATAATAGGCATCCAATATTACAAAAAGCGGAATTCTTATTGGAACGGACAAATAGGACAACAGCTTTAAATGGAAGTGGAAGCCAGTCATCTTCTGGTAAACTGAACGTGCGTTGGAACCCAGCAAACAGTCAAGTTTTGCCGCGATAAATCATCCTCTATAATCATCCTAGGTAAATGTTTGCTCAAGACGTTGAGAAGTATTATCTGGCATTGTTGATTTGAGGTTTTTCCACATTGAACTTCAAAAACATGTAGAATTAAATAGATGTTTTCAGCATTTATTTATCCACCACACACCCTAAATGTTGCAAAATTCAATATAAGTTTATTTATTAAATACATTACATAAGTGTAACGACGCGAGTATAGATTTTTTTTAAATAAAATAAAATTCGTATGTATTTCAATTTTACCGTTCTACAAACACGTACTGAATTTTAACTGACTATTCTGGGTGCATTTATGCAGGTCCTATTATTTATAATTCCTGTTTTTTTTACGCAAAACGACACCGGACTGACGGCGTATGCTTACCAGTTCTCTTCCTTTGGCGATTATTTTTCCCTGGGTCTTCACATAAATATGTCAATAGAAGTGTAGGGTAAAGGAAATATGCGATGAAAAGAATAAAAGTGGAACAATAGCACAAGCACACGATTTTGAATATTGAATTATTATGTTTATTTTTAACGCTACTTTCCTATAAAATATTTTATTTTGTCATTGAATACAGCGTATTCAATTTTTTTTCCTAGCTGATAAATGTTTTGGTTAAAACTATCTTAACGGAAACACGTGGTTCATAGCAACAACGGAACACTTTTTGCTTTCAATATTTTGAATAACAATCATGATATATTTGAGTATACTTACACTCGAATATGATAACACTTGTATTAAAACATTTCATATATGTGTATATATATATATGTATGTGTGTGTGTGCATATACATAAATATATATACTGGAAGATGAGAAAACTAACTTTCCACATATTGAAAATGAGTGTGTATATAATAATAAATGTGGGAAAGTGTATGAAAAAACGTGGGGTGTAAAAAGAGGTTCTACTCTCTCGCTATATATATATATATATATATATATATACATATATATGGGTACGCATATGTACATATATATGCGTGTGTGCGGTATATAAACACAAAAAAAAAAAAAAAAAAACAATAAGTCCCGTATGCGTAAAGGTGCGAAACACTAAAGTTAGACAGAATTTTAGCTGAATATTTGGAGGACGTGGCTGCACAGAAAGGCGAGGACTAAGAAAGCTTCCAAGCAACATTAAATGTAATACATCTGCGCAGTATGAAAATGACTGTGTTGTTGTGGCGACCAGGACATTCACCCCTCGTGGTTCGGTTACTGTTCAGGAGCCCTAACTAATCCACCCAGTAATCGGGCACGACCAAAGCAATTAACTGTAGCTTTTTATATGCGCCTCTGGATATAATCTCTTTGAATACACTTTGAAATTTGATGTTGATGATGCCCGTCCACAATAGACAAATTTCTCCTGCTAATCTGCTTTTTTTTTCATCAGAATATCTTGTCTGTACTAAGAGGATACATTTAAATATAAATTAAAATTTCATTTCAAAGTACGTTCAGTACATAAGTGAATCTCTGTCTTAAGATAGCCGCCTGCCCAGGCCGAGCGGTGTGTGGAGCTTCGACCGTTAAATCAGATTACTCGAAAACTGCATATCGTGCATAAGTGACGTCTGTTTAGGAATAGCTTCCAAGGAATTTTACACGCCCTTATACCAATTTCAAGTTCAACACTACTCATTAAAGCACATTTTATAACGGTCGAACATGCTGAAAATATATAAAATAAATAAATATTGTTGCCAGACATGCCTTTACGTTAGTTAAGGCAAGAGTTTTCCTTCACGATTGTTAAGTTAAACCTTTCGTTAAATAGATTTGTCTAATTAATATGTTGTACATTACATAAAAAAGTAAATTTTCTACTTTGACATTTCAATTCGCAAAAAAAAAAAGTTTATGTTACTTTAAGTAATTACCTATATACAATATTATGACAGGCACTCCTACCTTCGTTTTCCCAGCTGTCACTATAGCCAGTCTGTTGAAGTTCCTCAGATTGTTTGTGCGTCTGAAGATGGTAACAGATGTCAGTTACTGAAACTTCACGTTTGTTGTCGTCGAAGGTAACCTATTGTTATCGTTTGTGTTATATGCGTTGGTGTTGTCTTGTCTACAGCCATTTCTGTCGCTGTGTTCATTAGTGAATTCCTCGTTGTCATTGTGCATCATCGTCACCATTTTCGTGCTATTTGCTTGCTCCTTGTCTGTTTTTAACCCCCGACGCAAAAATAGGAGTGTTATAAGTTTGACGTGTCTGTCTGTGTATCTGCGTATCTGTTTGTCTGTGGCATCGTAGCTCCTAAACGAATGGATCGATTTTGATGCGGTTTGTTTTTATTTGAAAGCTGACTTGATCAAGAGTGTTCTTAGCTGTGTTTCAAGGAAATCTGTTCAGCCGTTTAAAGATCATCAGCTGTTTTCTAGTTTTTTTTTTTTTAGTGAATGTCAGTTATTATACTGGTCTGATCGATTTGAAAATTAGTACCTCTGAGTCAGTTTTTTTTTTAATATTTTTAATTTAAGTCTTGACTTGTGACCTTCCTTATTTGTTCTTTTTTCCTTATTTGACACTGTCAGCATTAATATTTCAGAATTACTTGTATGTTTGCTGACTTCAGTAATTTTTAGCTTCCTCGGTTGTTTTTATTTAAATTTTTTATTGCTAATTTTCATGTGCATAATCCTTTCACGTAACTGTGTGTTTTCTGTTATGTTAACATTCGCTACCAGTGTTGCATATCCAGCAAAACTCTTCAGTTTGGCATAAAATGTATATACCTACAAGTTGAACAGTACGTAGTACAAATTAAATTTAATATGTTGTTAAGAAAAACATCCTTAGACCCGGGTTTGAATAACTAAACTAAGTATTCAGT
Organism: Medauroidea extradentata; assembly: GCA_003012365.1. NCBI lineage: Eukaryota > Metazoa > Arthropoda > Insecta > Phasmatodea > Phasmatidae > Medauroidea > Medauroidea extradentata. The sequence continues at coordinate 74,945 of PNEQ01072731.1, forward strand.
TACGCTCTTGCCAGAATGTACCTCTTCTTTCTCGGACAGAAGAATACTTTAAAAGTTACGATACGGGAAAAAAGTACTAATTAACTTTAATCATAATTTAAAAGAACCATAACAAAATACAGATGTTTAAACTACAATCCCATTTTCTCATTTTATATGGTTCTGGAGTATATTTTGGAGGTTAAACGAGTATGACAAATATTTTGTGAAGTCTATGCACTGATTCGTTGTGTCCGTATAGCATATGAATAGATACTCTTGAGAGTCGCGAAAATATTTAGAGTTAACATAGTCTTCAGTAAACTGTAGTGCGAGGTTTATTTTTTTTTCAACTTCCAATCGGCTGTCCTAATAAAGAAACGGGAATTAATTGGGAAATTATTTTAATGTCAAAAGAAACGTACATCTTTACACTATTTTTCCACATAATCACCGTGCCGATTGAAGCATTTGTCGTACCGATGCACCAGCTTGCCTATACTAAGATGTGAGTTTGGCCGCTCCACATGGTTGATGGAAGGGGGTAAACAATACGTTTCGATTTACGAGTATCGATTAATGAGCATACTGTAATCACAACAAGAGGTTTCAGGGGACAAGGCTGAACAGGCAGGAGGCATTATTCTTTACAGAGGGTATCGCTGGTGCATCTGTAAGACAAATGCCTCAACCTTCACGGTGATTACGTGGAAAAATAGTGTAATGATGTACGTTTTTTTTGACATTAAAATAATTTCCCAATTCATCCCCTTTTTTTAATACAGCTGATCGGAGGTTGAAAAAATAATAACCCTCGTATCTTAAGGCTGGATGATGCAATTTGTCGCACGTGTGAAATGTTCTGTGACAAATCACACATGTTCTAACCGAGGTAGTTGAAGATATAAACAATACTTCAAATAAACGATAGCCACTATCGATGCAAAATTTTCAGTTTTATACACAGTACGTTTTAGACTATCAACTTTTACCGTGATTTTCTAGCGTCTCTACAATTATAAGTAGATATTATGGCACAGACTAGATAGTAATACAGACGTGAAATGACGTGGCGGCTCCTTTGATACGGGCGAACTTCGCAGCTTATTGTCTGCCCGAGGTTGTTAATATAATCCTCGTGTATGTTTGGCTCCTGCATGTTAGTGCAGGTTTCCTATTGGCCTGGCTGCCAGCTAGCAGGGTGGTTGCCTTACGCTGATTGCCAACGTGTTTCCGCCATATTCATGGCCAGGGAAGCCATTTTGCTGGCGTGTGTGACAGAGATCGCTATTCTACTGGCTATTTCACTTCTGTATTCCTAAATGTTCTGTGATGATGGTTTATCGCGGGAAAACTTGACTGTTTGCTGGATTTCAACACACGTTCAGCTTACCAGAAGAATGCTGGCTTTCGCTTGTACGTGAAGCTGTTGCCCTATTTGACTGAGGCAATAAGCATCTCGATATTGTAATATTTGATGCCTGTTACTGGTCTGCAGACAGTTCAGCTGTGTCAGAAGTATATCACCGAATCAGATATGTTATAAGAATCTACAGCGTTTAAAGGGTATATTGGCACAAAACACTTTCGCGATATACCATCATTATAGATGGTGGAAAATCGCGAGAATGTTTTCTGCCAGCGTATTCTGTAAATCAGTGTAGCATCCTGCGTCGTGTACTATTGGCCGGCGGTTATGTGGCACAGTTTAGTTGTTTACAGACGAATAACAGATGTCCAGTTGTAGCGCACTAGAGTTATCATTGGCCCAGTCAAATAGTGACTCGCCAGTAACGAAGCAAAAGCGTCTAAAAATAGTACATTACATTGAGGACTAGCAAACAATAACTTTTCTCGCGATAAATCACCTTCTCTAACCATCATCTCTAAATATAAGTTTCTCCTTTCTTTGCCCTGTTAGCAGGTCAAATGCAAATAGCCTGTTCTGCACAGTTGTGAATCAATCTGCTCGAATATAATGTAATTGTTGAGATGTTGTGTATTGTTGTTTTCAACAGTGGTGGGTAAAAGCTACTAGGAAGCCAGTGTCGAGGCAGGATTGGCAGGAAGCTTGTTTCTACGGCCGCGCACACAGGAGTGGTGATAGCATCAGTTTGTTTGCACTGGCGAGCTCTCCTAATTCAATTACAAGAGCGTGGTGAGAGGGAGGGGGTGTACGCCATCATAGCCAGCTCGTTACCTCTACGTAGCTATCTCTCTCGTGGTCACATCCGCAGTGCCCTCACCTGTCCAGGATGGCACTGTTAACAACTATACTCTGTCTCACATACCTGGGCTGCTTTCTCACGAATGCTTCACGGAACAGTCTACAGCAATTACCTTCGTTATAGTTTTATTTTTTTTTGTGTCTAAAATTAAAAAAAAATATCTGGTACAAATAAAAAATTAAAAAATGGTGATGAAAATTTCGGTTCCACGCCCTTAAGCGATGACCACAATATTTTAATTTTTAATAGTATTAAGTCAAGACGAACACATGCCTCTCACTTTGCACTTTACGAATTTAGGTAATATTTTCTGAGTTACAGCAGTCTAAAAAAACTGTTTTTTAGCAATTTTGACAGGCCCAAAAATCAAATTTCTAATAAGCGTGCTGAATTTTTGAAAACATAGAATCATAGTTTCAAGTGTGTGTTCTTATCGTAGATAAACATACTATGAATAATTTAAGCGGTTTCACGTAAAAATAATACTCGTGTTACGCTGCAACGCCGTCCATGCTACAGTCGAGGACTCCTCTTAAGAGTGTGTGGTAGATAAACAAACGCTGAAAACATATATTGATTCTTAGCTTTTTTCGAAGCCATTGTGGATAAAATTCTCAATGACAATACTAGATAATGGTATTTGGCAACTTTATGAGTAAATATTTATCCAGAATTACTAACTCGTTACGCATGATCTCTTACGCCGCAGTTAAATGCACGAGGTTCCGGCGTCAGAGATTGTGTCACAGAAGTTCGTAACACTGGAAACAATTTTGTTTAAAACGTTGGTTAAAACTGTTGTCTAGGATTGCTACTGTCTAATTTTTGCAATTTGGCTTCCAGAAACCTACAGTTATAGATTAATACTTTTAGCGTTGAATTATGTACCACATAATGTTCTTTATAAATACTATTTCTAAGCCCACCGACATAGCTAAAAACCACTTTTACAGACTGTCGTATTTCAAATCGTACTAACCGGATGTATGCGAAACTCTGATATGAACGTGTTCTGAACTCTGCTACAGACTTTCCATCAACAATATTATACAGTCACGGCTTAAAGTCGCATATTAAAAACGTATGGGCGGGAATCTTGCACGCTAGTTCAGTGCTTGGCTCGCTGTGACGCTACGTCCTTATACCTTCGTTGCTTCTGAGCCTCTAACGTGCAAAACTATTCGATGTAGGTGGCGCCCTTAAGGGGCCCGCCTCGTGGCACATGTGTTTGTGTGAGTGAGGTATGATGCTAAGGACGACGTCGTATGGGCCATACAACGGTGCGTCGCCTCTACGCTTAAGGCGTGCAGTCTTCGCGAAAAAACAAATTTCCTTTGGGATTTTAAATGGTGACCCTATTGTTTTATTTACGAAATCACTTTACTAAAGTCCAATGCACTACCCTTAAGTGGTTTTACATGTATTCGGTTAGTATATTTTCTGCTATAGCAGCCTGAAAACCCCGTTTTAACCCATTTTGACGTGCCCTAAAAGGGGATTTATAATACGTGTGATGTCTTGAAAGTACTTAAGGGCAGTCGTCTGAAGAGTGTGTTCTTTTCGTAGACAAACGGCGTGAACACACGTGTATTAGTTTCGGTGTAAAACTTTTTTTTCAAACACGCTGCAGTGTGATTTTATGGCAACGAGGCGGGCCCCTTAAGTATGTAGCGACACAAACGCGTAACAGTAGGACCAGAATATTATTATACCAAAAATTTTTAACGAATAACAACACCGACTACAAAAAATAATAATTACGTTATTTTTAGACTACTTAGAATACAATTAATTTATTTTTGGAGTCGTTACCTGTCAATCTTTTAAGAAAGTTTACAAAATTTCCTAAAATTGACCGAATATTTCGCTAATGTAGCAAATGCCTAATTAAACCAATTTACAAATGAACACAACAGCCTAAAACGACAGCTTAGTTATAAATTAACCTAAATAAACCTATTTAGAAAAACAAATAAAACAGGGACTTAATGCGACACCTCGAATATAGGCCTATATTGACAAATGAACACATGTATAAAACAAATCTAAATACCTAAGGCGATTCTAAGCATCACGAAACCACGATCGATTGCAACTAGAGAAAATGTATAGCATACAAGCGCATCGAAAATTTAAATATCGGACACAGCTGTCAACGTCTGCCCGCATTCAGGTCGCTCACTCAAGGTGTTCCCCTCCCAGCCCCGCCGTATATGCCCACCATTGTGACCCTAGCAGTTCAACGCCGCGCGGTTGTCTTTGTGTTGTTCAAGAAATGCTTAGTTGCAGTCAACGTTAAATTTCATTAAGTTAGATGTATACCTACGCTACTTCGTTGCATGTTTGTAAACCTTGGCTGGCACCGATTCCAAAAACAACAATAATTGTATATTATTGTAATAAATTGATTGTATTCTAAGTAGACTAAAAATATCGTAATTATTTTTTTAGTGCATTTTTCAATTTGAGTAGATTTTTTTAAGTAGGTGTTGTTTATTGTTAAAATGTTTTACTTCTTGATTTTTACGGAGTTCCGGTTCCACATTCGTGCTGTTTGTCTTTAAAGAGTTCCGTTGTGCCTTCGCAGTCCAAGTCAGTCCTGAACGTCCATGACCATAGTTAGGTACCTACCTAGTCTTGGATTGTCATAAACCGTCCAATATCTTAACCACTACACATTTCCTATTAGATTTTGAGGAGTTCCCTGACCTGGCGTATCTTCGAAATGCAAGGTCCAATGCCAATGAAATTAAAATAGGACTACCTTGAAAATATCCCCTTTCTAACAAAAACAGAATTCTTCAATTCGGTTTATAAATGACAGATTTCTCAGGTAACAAACATAAAAAATATATATCACCGAATTGAGGACCTCCTTTTTTGAAGTCGGTTAAACATAGGTGAAATATAATCTCACGAGTGGATTTTCTGTGCAGGTGTATCATTAGACTGTAGTACTGGCTGGTTCCTACCTGGAACTTGTACGATGATGATTTGTTGGTGTTACCGCACTGCATTGTATTCAGAGCCGACAGGCGGGTTGATTCCAGGCAGTGCTGCAGATATAACAGTACAATCCTTGTGAAAGCGGAGTATTACAGTGACCAAGAAAGACAAACTGGCAACTAGGGTAATTAACATTTCACATGTTCATTGACCTGCTTGCTTGAATCCATTTTCCTGTGTTTACTCCAGCCTCTCAGCCATTTGTCCATTGCCTGCTCCTCACTGGAACAGCACACAGTGAACGAATATTCGAGTCTTGATAATGGATAGGTAAGGTAAGTGGGCTTTACGTCTCGTCGACAGCGAGGTCATTAGAGACGATGACACACAATTTGGTACAATGACAGGAGCTGGGAGAGGAGTCGGCCATGGCCTTTTGGTTAAGGAACCACCCCAGCATTCACCTTGAGCGATTTCGGGAAACCATGGAAAACCGAAATCTGGATAACCGGACGTGGGGATTGAGCCAAGGTCCTCCCGAATGCGGGTCCAACGTGGTTGCGCCACCTCGCTCTGAGGTACGAATAGGACGGTAGATTCTAACAATGCGGGTCAGTGAACTCACTAAATTTTCCTACTAGCTGCCGTTTCTTTTGTGACTACTCAGTAGAGGCACGCGTTTGCTTTTGGGCGCAAGCTAGAATTCAAGCTATTGTAGGTTCGTGTGCAGAGATGATGGTTTGTCGCGGGAAAACTTGACTGTTTGCTGGATTTCAACACACGCTCAGCTTACCAGAACAGTGCTGGCTTTAGCTTGTACTTGGAGCTGTTACCCAATTTGACTGATCAGATAAGAATACCAATATTGTAATATTTGATGCCTGTTATTGGTCTGCAGACAGCTACGTCGTGTCAGAAGTATATCACCGAATCATATATGTTGCAAGAAACTATTGCGTTCTGAAGGGGATACAGGCACAAAATATTCTCGCGATATACCATCATCTCTAACAATTGGCTCTTGATCCATTTGACATCTTCTCGAGGGCACTTATCCATCAAAATATAAAGAAACTATAGGCAGATCCAATCATGTGTAGAGATACTAAAATTTATCAAGAAATTTCGCACAATTAATTTGAGAGGACGTTCGTTCATTTTCAAACTCCTGTACACGTTACAATCGCGATTGGATCACTGTTATTGAAACTCTTCCTTGATGACTGCAAACTGATGGCATACCTACATGAAAACACTCACTGACTCCCGCGCTACCGTATCACATGTACAACGGGCCACTCACTGGAGCAGAAGCCAATGTACAAGTAGCTGAAGACAGAGTGAACACAGGACTGTGGAGTCCCGAGTCCAGCTGGATGCTCGTTGAACCCGCGTAAATGTTCGGGTATCTTAATCATGTCACAGAATATTCAGGAATACAGAAGTGAAATAGCCGGTAGGATGGTAAACTCAGCCACACGCGCCAGCAAAATAGCTTCGCTGGCCAGCAACATGGCGGAAACGCCGGCCGCGATTCACCGCTGCCCTGCTAGCCGGCAGCCAGGCCAACATGAAACCTGACCTAACATCCAGGAACCAAACAGACACAGGGATGATATTAACAGCCTCGGGGCAGAAAATATACGACGAAGTTCGCCCGTATCAAATGAACCGCCACGTCATTTCACGTCTGTATTGCGATTCAGTCTGTGACCGTGTAGATTTACTGTGACAACTAGCAGCTTCAGTAAACAAATATCCTTGGAGGTTAGCCCACGTGTAACTGAACCCGCGAATTTTCCGGTCTCTACCTTTCAGTAAATAGCGGCACGTACAGACCAGCATGTCAGTGATTGTAACATCAAGTAGCGTACGAACCCTGTACAGTTCTCGTCAACTGCAGCCCTGACTGGCTACAACCCACCAGCCGCCACTGGGATTTAAGCCTCATTTATGTCACCAAGGCGCATATATACAAGCTGTGTGTGTGTGTCTATATATAAATATATATATATATATATATATATATATATATATATATCGCTCTGACCTCTACTTTACTTCGTCTAATGTATTTTCTCACATTATGGCGAACCAAGATCTTATCATCTTGTACTCACACGTGTTCTGCACGTTTGATTTCAAGAGTTGTTAAGTTCATTTCACTGTGTTCAAAATGTATCGTCTGAGATCACGATGTGATATGCGAGACAATATCCAGGAGAGCACACTATACCGAAAAACGCCTTTTCCCGTGCACTGTAAATTCTACGAAATGTAAGGAGGCATGCCTTTATGCCTTGTTGTATCTTAAAATATAATAGCAGATCTGTTATGCAGATTGTGTGATCTTTGAATTTTTTTTTCAGCGGGGTTGGATTATAAACTGGTGTATTTTGTTGGATATACGCCAATGCTACAGAATGTTGCTGAGTCGTCGAAATCCACGGTTACATAAAACGATTAAGCCCGAGGGAAAAAAAAAGAAGGAAGACAGCATCTGTTGTCGTCGAAGGGAGCCTACTGTTATCGTCTGTGTTATATTCGTTATGATAACATGTTAGCATGCCTGTTGCTGTGTTCTTTTATGTCGTTCTCGTTGTATTTGTCCATCAGTGTTGGCATTTTCATGCTCCTTGTTAGCTCCTTGTCTGTTTTGATTTTCCGTCTGCGATTATATACTGACTATATTCCTATTTCGGAATTATTTGTACGCTCGTTGACTACAGCTTTATCTCGCTTAACTGGCGTGTTTCTTGATTCTTATTGTTTATTTTCCTTTCATGTAACTGTGGGTTTTCGACGACTCAGCAACACATTCTGTAGAAATAGTGTGATATACAACAAAACACTTCAGTTTATAACTAACCAATCTAGGTGGCAAGGACTAATCCTCCAATAGATAAGTCCTCATCTAATCCTTTTTTACCCGCTGGAAGTACAGTAAAATATAAATCTCAAAGGAATTTTGTGAAAAACACTGTATTTGGCTAGCAGTGGTTTTGTAGTTTTTGATCTATGGTGATCTTACATATATTTTTGCAGAAAGTATGCAATAAAATTTTACGAAACAGTCTAAATTTCTGTTTTACGAATCAGGATGGTATGTATCCAGATACAGCATTCTGAAAAACGACCGTTAAGTTTTTTCCTAGAGATTTTATTTCGCAGAAACGTGATTTCATTGTAGAAGTTCGTTTGAGTAATTGGTTTCGTGCTAACGTATTCCACCTCTTTCTTACCCTTTCTAAATTAAGTGCCAGGCAGGAAAGAGTTTCTGAAACAATTTGTGAAGTTACAAAATCTCTAGTATATTATGTAGCGTAACAATCTTAGGGGGGGGGCTGCGTATACATTACCCCCCCCCCCCACTAGGTTGGAAATAGCGCCGAAAACAATAGTGAATGGGCTCCCAAATGTTTTATTTTATTTTTAAGAAAATGTCTGTGTAAAGTAGGCCTGCTGGTCAAATACTGTTATACATATCTTTACTTCTAGGTTTTGTAAAATGAAATTAAAATTTGTAAAGATATTTCAAATTCCTTATTTGAAAAAATGGGAGAAAAAAGGAGGGGGGAAACTACCTGCCCCTTCCTAATTGGAGAGCTTGTTTCACCACTGATTACATTTATTAATATAGCATTAGGTAACGTAGTGAAATAATATTGTATATTTTATTCCACTTAAAAAAAGTTCCCTCAGTAACTCGCTGTAGTGTATACATACCATTTGTTACTAGGCTCTTTGAAAACACCAAATTTTTGGTGTATGTTTACGTAATTTTATCGTTTAGGATTATGTCTTGATACACCACTAAATGATATAAACCAAGAAAATGTATTATAGCAGCAAAAATAAGAAATTCTTGCCAACTTTTTTATTTGTTGTGGTTTTGTTGGAAGACTTAACTTACCTACTTTTTTATTTGTCGTGGTTTTGTTGGAAGAAAGTAATTAGTTATTATTACAAAAGTTGCCCGTAATTGTTAGAGGAAATAATTAAATAGTGAGCATCTTAATTTCTCAACAACGTCTTGTTTCCTCCGTATCTACATCACGTAAATGCATCGTCCACGTGTGAAAACCTACCTTCAACACGTCATATCGCTCACAAACACGTATTCACACTGACGTGTTGCTGCAGGAGATATTCAACGTCCATTATGAGCTTTTATACTATTACAGTTGCCGTTCATATTCCTTTATTCTACTAAAGTCTTTTATATAGAGTATTTAACCTCCATTGTCTAAACATCGGATTACGTACTCTAGCAGCAACTATATACACGTCACTTATTAACAAATAGGTTAAACCTACCCTACTTCATGATACTGAGGCTTCGAACTCCAATAACAGAAACTTGTTACTTTTATAAACACTTTAATAATGATCTTATATTTAATACAATGGTCACTTATTGCCGAAACTACTCATGCCGGTGTGTCTGTTCGTGCCTACGATCAAGTGAGTGAGTGAGAGATTTTGGTCAGCGCTTAACATCGAGGTCTTTAGCGCTCGCGAGGAGCGACATGGGGTCAGTATGGAACGGTGCCGGGATGAAAGGCCGGGGGAAACGGGAGATCCCCTAGAAAACCCACCGACCAACGGCATCGTCCCGCACGATTCCCACATGCAACTCCACCGAAAAACGAACCCGGATCGCCTTGGTTGGAGGCGAGAGGTCTGACCCCCCGGCCATCGCGGCCCCTATGCCTACGATCAAGATTACGTTTCTGTTGAACCCGCAGTGAACTCGGTGTAGAGAACCTTCCCGCACTGAATATATATACATATATATATTGGTCACCACAAAATATTTCGTCATTATGGGCCTTTCCAAATGATTTGTGGTTCCCACAAAATTTTTTTGCAGTCCCCAATACAGTTTTGCAGTGACTACAAAAAAATTTGTAACCCTACAGAAAATGTTGGTGAGGTCCATATTGACAAAATATTTTGTGGCCACTGCAAAACTGTTTTTCTGTGCAATGTTATGAAGTCCGTAAAGTAGTTTATCACGAAATTAAGTTACATCAAGTTATATGATCGGTTTTCCCTATAATGTTTTGGCTGTACATCAGTTTGGTTATTGATAACATCATAGCACTGTTACGGCACTTTTGAATGTTACAGACAACATTAGTTTAACCACGGAACCCTCGCACTGCCAGGTTTTCAAAGGCCTTTAATTCAGTAAACCATAACATACTTTTGGTTATATATTTTAGTTTTTTCTACGCTGGATGAAAACCTATATTTTAATATTTGTTCCAAATGTTGGCGATAATCTTTCTGTAGGGCCTTCCTTTTCATTTGAATTTTCTTGCGATGATGAGCAATGAGTGTTTACGCATATTTCGCTCTATATGCTGCCGAAAGGATAAAGTATAAAATTATAATTGAGAAATTCTGGTGCGCTTGTAAGGTTGCTGCCTATCCTTAAGCCCAGGCGGGATAGAAGCAAGGTTAGGGAAATTTACTTGTCATAGGCCTATAGATTAAACTCGTTGTAGTTTTTTGCCTGTCGAACCTACATGCACGTCCAACTTTTAGGCTGTTATTTCAATACCCCGAAGACTATGGAAAAAAAAAACTAAGTTTTTTTCATTCTCGAAAACACATGAAAGCACACGCTTATGAATATTTTTTTATACATTTTCATTCCTGCAGCAATAGCTTCCTCTTCTCAATGCAGGAAATGGTTTTCGCCTGAAAGAATAATGATCTCCACAAGTATGATTTAACATGCGAATCCCTATACACTTGCAAACACCAGGGCTCCGTGACAAGCAGCGCTCGTCAGGAGGTGAGAATCGAGTATTGGCGAAGTGCAAGGGTTATAACACAGACGTAACAGAGAAAGCAGGCAAATAAACGTCCGCCACGTTTCCCACGTGTGAAAACCGGTAGCGACCCCATTGGGAACCGAGCCCTCGTTAGCAGGAAGAGAGCTATAAGGGCAGCCTTGAAGTGTGCAGCAAATGCAGCATCACCACAACGAGCCAAGCGCTGAACTAGCGTTGAAGAATCCCACCGATCCATGTCTGCTATGGGACTTGAATCTGTGGCCACAGGGCCGGATTTACCACTAGGCCCACTAGGCCCGGGCCACCGGCCGTAGAGGAACTGGTCTGGACACTCGCCTGGAAACTTGACCCCCTTGTTGTTTGGCTGCAGTTCACCAAGTTACCGAGAATGATATACATTTTTGGCGCTGTAATCCGGGCGATCGAGCTCAAACTCCGCCCACTTCCCTCCCACTAAGATAAACAATTTATCAAAAATTATTTGTTATCAATTTATAAAATACTTCCTTCTCTAACAATTTTAAATCATGGCTCCAGAAATCTTCATTTACTTTGTAATGTTAGCAATGGAAAAAAGTGTGCAGAGTTTGAGTCCGACCGCCCGGATTACAGCGCCAAAATATACATTTTAGGTAACTTGACGAACTACAGCCAAACAACAAGGGGGTCAAGCAAAATACATTGGCAGATAGGCGAGTGTCCAGACCTGTTCTTCTACGACCGTGGCCCGGGCCTAGGACGCAACCTTCACAGGGGGGCACTTTTAGCGAGTGAAAAAATGTCAAGAATTTCCCATCACTGATTTCAATAGTGCCAATATGGTGACCAGCAAGAAAATGTAATAGCTTCAATTTTCTCTCTATTGATATTATGTGATCTAAGGTTTACGGTAATTAATAAATATCTGCGTTAGAATTAAGCTAAAATAATATATTATGTCATTACTACTATTGCTATTATACATCAAGATAGAGCAGAAAATAGTGATTTTTAAATAATGTGGTGTTGTAAATGGGAAAAGGACGCGTGTTGGTAAGGAAGGGTGGAAAAGAGAGACTGCTGGGGCGCTGATTCTCACGGACCTAGGGTGCCTAGATGAATAAATCCGACCCTGTGTGGCCATATAATTTTATCGGTGGAAAGTCTGTAGCAAAGTTCAGTGTAGGTTTACATCAGTTTTTCACACACATCCGGTGCACATTTCGAAGTTCGGCAGTTTTAAAAGGCTGTTTTTTGGTATGTTGGAGGACTTAGAAACAGTGTTTTTAATCAGCACGGTGGCAACAGTGACATTCCGTCCTTGCTCGAAGTGTGTTATCTTTTCGTACGTTGGCACAATGGGCACTCGAGGACCAGTTTCGTAAAAAAACTTATACTGTAACACATTTGATACTCGCGGGAGAAGGCTCCTTTAAATGACAAGAGCCTTATTCTCAAGGAAGACGTCAGAAGTTGGCATAGCTTCTCTCTGCAATGCCTTCTACGAAATTGAATACACTTTTGATTCTGTTGTTGCCGGCCTCGTCCTTTGCCATCTTCGTAATATATTTTTTGTAATTGCATGCAACTTTTTAAAACCCTTAATAAAACTATTTGATTATTTCATGCGTTAGTAGAGGTAATAATGTAAAGGTGTTATTTCACTTAGGTGGCCGCATGTCCAGGCCGACGAGCGGTGTACAGAGGTTCGGACGTTACAAAATTATTCGAAAATTGCTCAGGGTGCGTACGTTATTAGAGTTTACGAATGCATAGTATAAAAGTAACTTTACACATGTGTACACCCATTTCAGTCGTCCATGAAGCTCTGAAGTTTATTTTTACGCTGCCGACCATGGCGAAAATGGGTGTTTATTGTGGTCCTTTATCGGTATGAAAATCTGGGCGCAGCATTTTGTATAGGCGTATGCAAAACAACTTTACTGTTAATATTATTTCATAAACTGATAGGGTCACTACTTAGAGACGAGCTACCGGCGAGATGGCTGCACACCAGTTCATCGACGTGCACCTAGAGGCTATGTGTAGGCTTGAAGCGCATGTTAGGTCGTCCTTACTGCTTCCGCATTTCCAGGACTCTAACGCGCAAAACACGTCGAAACAGACGGCCACCTTAAGACATTTATTTGTCGTTACACAAACAGTCACTCCTTGCGCCCACCACTTTGGGAATCATAGGCAAGGATCCGTTAGTCCTAATGTAAGGACGTGGTAATGGGCCAGGCGGCAGCTTCGCACGCAGACCACCACAAACAAGAATCGCTGCAGTAACGTCCCGGCTAGCACAGTGTATTACACGCGGTCCCAGACCGCAGATCGCGAGCGGAATTAATACCGACGCCCCGAGCCTGCTTCGTCCACACGCGGGGCGCGCGAACCTTTCCTTGCATTAAGGTGGGAGTTTACGCAAAAAATTTTTATTATTTTAATAATTTTTATATTTGTACGATATATGGCTTGTTTTGTAGACATATATTGTGGCTATTTTTGACAGAAATGAAAATTTTCTATCTTTCATAGTTTTTGTATAGTGGCAAGTTAAAGCCAAGATTGGCATAAATCGGTTTTATACAAGCAACGAAAACCAGTTGACTTTCAGAAACGAAATAATACCCACTGAAGAACAGCGTCGCATGCTACAACTTGACATGTATAAAAATATTGCATTGAAATTTTTGGTATTAAAAAAAAAACACACACACAATGTTGACAATTTTTTATTTCAAATTTAGCAATTTTTTAAATCTACAAAAATATTCAATACAGTTTATTATTTATGTCAAAGACGTAGCCCGCGATACTGTTCTTCAGTTTCTTATATAAAACAGTTTTATGCAAATTTTGGCTTTGACACATCATTATACAAAAACTGTAAAAGCTAGAAAATTTTCAATACTATGAAATATAGTCACAATATATATCTGCAAAATAATCAAGGTCTAGTACAAATATAAAATTTATTAAAACAATTAAAATTTTGCAGGGAGGCCCCCCACCCCTTTTTTTTAAGGACGCCGCCTACTCGTGCGTTAGAAGCTCACAGTGACGGATACATTATGGCGACTTTGAAGAGCGCATCAAATACTCCACTAGGCACCGCGGTGTCCAAATGGTCGAGCCATTCGCCTCCCCCAAGGGCGACCCGGGTTCGATTCCTGGCGGGGTAGGTCCCCGTATTTTCGCATGTGAGAATCGTGCCGGACGATGCAGCTGGTCAGCGGGTTTTATCAGAGATCTCCCGTTTACCCCGCCGTTTCATTCCGGCGCTCCTCCATTCTCACCTTATGCCCCTTACCAGCGCTAAAGACCTCGATGTTAAGCGCTGACCAAAATCTCTGATTCATTCACTCAAATACTACATCGCCGCAAATGTCTAAAGGCTGAACCAACATGCAAGGGTCCCGCCGATCTATTTTTACTATGGGACACTAAGTGATGACCATATAATTATATTGGTGTAAAAAGTCTGTAGCAAAATTTCAGTGCACGTCAATATCTGAGTTTCACATACATTCAATCATAGGTGCCCACAAGGGAGGATCACTGCGCAAGTTGAGCATTTTGAATTTTTGGGGGAGGGGGATTTTTTTATTTATTTTTTTAAAAATAAAATGTTTAATCATAAACGAAAAATGTTTTCATGACTATGCAAGTGCTATCTTGGTATTACTTACAAAGTAGGCTAGTAAAAACAAGAGCAGTTGTATTTGTTTACGAATGTTTTTCGAAATGGTAGCCTAAATATCTCTCCAGTACTGAAGTGTGACTCGTAGTAAATTAGTTTTTGAGTTTATTTTTTTTGGGGGGGGAGGAGGGGGATTTGCGCATTGGGTTATGGGTGGGGGATGGTCACCCCTGCATCCAGTTAGTACATTTTGAAATACGGCAGTCTGAAAAAGCCGTTTTTTGCCATGTTGGATGGCTTAGAAACAGTCTTTTTAATGAGCAATTACATTCTGACTTTGGCGGAAGCGTGTTTTCGTGCGTACGTTGGCACAATGGCTTTACGAACACACTGCGATGCTTTTGAAGCGTGTGATAGGTAGTTCTCTGGCAAGATTCTCGTACTTCCCAACTTGCGCGCGTTATGCGCCTGACTACTTCGTGGAACTGTCCATCTATACGCATTGTATGCGAGTATAGGTCGTTCGGAATAAAGTGAGCACTAAAGATTTAACCTTTGAAAAATATCACTAGTCGTTATTGCATATACTATTCTACATTAACTATAGTCCTCTTACTGCTTGTATGGTTGGCAACGAAATTACGCAATATAGTTCCGTATATTTTTCAATTTAAGTACAACAATACTGAAACAAAATAAACCGAAAGAGACATAATTGTATTTTACATAATTAATAAACTTTTTTTAATCAAACTGTATAGGTACCTACCGACTGCACAGTTTATCTTACAGGCGCAAACATCAAGTGACGTGTCCAGAGAGGTTAGACACTTCCCATCGTTAGCCGTTACGCGCGGAAAGATACGAATTGAAATTGAAAGTAGAACTTTAGCAGGGCTTTTTTGAGTGCTCACTTTATTCCGAACAGCCTATAGTAGCAGTACTATAATAGGCCGTACCTAGCGTAGCCTCCTGGTGTCATCTACACATCATTGAGTGTAACATATTCAATCTCAAGATCAAACGAAAATATTACTAAAGAATGACTTGAATGTCGTGCAACTAAAAAGAAGAAGATAGACATATGGTTTCGATGCACGTATATCACGAATTGACAATTTTATTTTTGCCTCAAACAAAAAAAAACATATAAACTCATTATATTTTCATAGATATGTGGGACATTATCACCAAATTTAAAAATTTGGAATTGTTTGATGAAACGAACGTAAGTTATTTATATATTCACGCAGTTAGATGGTGTAACATGAGAAAATCATATGTCAAGAGTTGGCCTTTGCAAAATAGGCTACCTACTATGGTTACTTTCCAATAGCCCCAACAGTAGAAGGTATATTTGACCTAGAGATTTACTGCAGTACTTAATTTAAACGTTTTCAACCTGTGGATGATAGTATCTCACAACACTGTTCCAATCATGAACAGTTATTTAATTATATCGTACAATTGAGGAGTGTCTGTTCGGAAGGTGCCATTTGCACTTCCCAACAAAAACGGAAACTGACCATGACATAGTCCTATGCTTGAGTACTATCGAATTCCCTGTGTGTTTTCCGAGCAAAGCAATGTATTTCCTTGGTGAAACCCGCCCCTGACTTGACGATCCTGATCATAAGGGAGTGAATGTACATATTTTCCCACAACTTTTTAAAGGCGGAAATAGTACCTTTTGAACAGACACTCCTCAATTGTAATAATTATTTTTTCGCCTCTGTGATGGGAAGCTAAACAGGGAACAGCACTGGACGTCGTGTGGACGTCAACGAGTCATAAGAGAGTACGCGAAACACGTCCTACGATAATGAAGCGACAGAATGCGATGGACGGGGAAAATAGGAGGATCCCGAGAAAACTCGCTGATGACGGCAACGTCCGCCACGTTTCCCACGTGCAAAAAAATCGGGGGTCGACCCAGCCGGGAACCGAACTGTTGGTAAGCAAGTGCTCTAACCACTACGTCTTTACAACGTCGTGGACGGCGTTTATACAGTACACATGTTACAGACGATCAAGTAATCGCAAGGCGTAAATAATCTGAACCAAGTGAACCAACGTGACGTCTGTGAACATAACAAACACGGAACGTCTTGTAATTGGAGGCATAAATTACGATTGTTAACATATCCAGTGCTAATCAAACGCTAAGGTTATTATATTTGGAGGTAATAATAACATTATCAAAATATCACCGGAATGAATTAAATTGTAAGTTGAATTAGCCAAGGGAAAGAAGTAGCAATTAAATTGGTTGTTATAGAATACGCAAATCAGGACAGGAAAATAAAAATTCGTATCAGTAATATAATGCTGTTTACTTAAGCACAAAATCATATTTTAAAATATTATGGCATTAGAGCTTAAGTACTATGGGATTTATCATACATTTTGTAAAACAGCGCAGTAAAGTGGAATTGTATTTTTGAAACGATTTTGTAGCCTGACGCTACTTGATAAAGTACAAAATAGAAAACAAACTTAGGTAGTTTAATATCTAACACTGTCAAAGTAAAATATTTGGTGTCTTACGAATATGTTATGCCGTAGGAGGGATGGCCAAAAATAGATGATGGAATTGGGCCCGAAAGCAGAGAAGAAACTTCATGGATGTATACTGGAAAACTGTATTAAATAACTTGTTCTACTAGTAATTTACAATATGGTGACTATAGACAGATAAAAACAGACTGAATCTAGGAATCTAGAACAATACATTTAGAATACCGTTAGGCCTTAGTAAGCACTAAACTTGGAAACTACTGAAGATGCTTTATTACGATTATAATTTAAATATATCATAGCCTGAACTAAGTAGGTTGTCTGTTCATCCCCAGAGGTATGCTGAAGTGTATGATCCGTATTGATGGATTAATTTTTAGGCCCCATTTAACTGATAGGAAGTAGGCTATAAGCCGTCACCGTGTGGAGTTGTTGTCATGGTTATGTAAGATGTTCGAATCGTTGTGGGGCTAGTAAAATAGGTTTTTTTTTTTAATATAGGTGGAAAATTCTGTATGAAAGATATAAATAAAAAACCAGATCACTTTTTTAGCAGAATTCGTAAGACGCAAAATTGATTTTGTGTGAAATTTCGTTCCTAAATTTTAGTGCAAAAATGCCAGACGATTTCGGACGAAACAAGTTCACAATGTCTACAGCACAATATTGCCCCTTGCTTTCAGAATATGTGTATAACACTGGTCGGTACGTAATGGCCATGATATTATAATATGAAATTTATTATGCCTCTGGCGACTTCGTGAAAACAATCGCGCCAAAAATAATGGTATGGTTTTGGAAACATTTCAGTCGTGTATACAATGGTTGCGAGAAAAATGAATGTTTTATTAACGGCAATGTTTACTTTCCTCGAATTCCTTTTCGCACACAAACGATTCTGATTTTTTATCTTTCGATTTCGAGAAGTCTTATAACGCTCATTGGGAACTATAAATTAAAAAAAAGCAAAGAGCAAAATACATTTTACACTTGGGGGGGGGGGGGGAGAGGACTTTCCGCCCACCGCAAAATATTTTGCGATGGCTACAAACATTTTTCGCTCTCTCTCTCCCCTTTCGTAAAATTTTGTAGTGATTACAAAAAGTGTTGTAACCACTACAAAAAATTTGATTGGGCCCATTTCGACAAAAAAAACATCTTTTACACACCTCAAATCAGTTTTCTAAGCATACATAAATTAAATAATATATAACTTTAAAAATGTAATAACACATAGACATATATAAAACACACAATTATCATATGGTACTAAAATAGAAAAAAAAATACAAAACAATAAACATTGGTTGCACGAACATTTTGTAGCAAGTGTTTTCAGAGTAGAAAAAATTAATCAGCGTAATAATATCTACCTTAAACTCAAGATTGATTTTCTTTGTGAGCACAAATTGGCATAGCTGTCGCCAGCGATAAAAATAGTTGCTTACACAAAATAATATTCACTCTCAGTACAAACCACAGTATCCTGTACAAAACTGATTCTCTAGAGCAATAATTACGTTTTTACCGAACTGGAACAGAATATTCTCACATTTGGAGCCATTAATACAAACAACCCTATTATAACGAAGAGAAAGACTAAAAGAGGATATCAGTAGTACGACGAGAAAGATTGGAAGCTACGGTAACCCCTTATTTTCCGGCACACAGTTGAATTAACTCTTTTTATCCGACCAGATGTGGTTAATGTTCGTATAGGAATAATCGAAAAACAATTTGCTTTTTGCTAAATGGAATTGACTGCTATTCGTCATTTTCTTTAAGGGCACTAATTTACCCGCTTCGTGAACTGCTTCTCAACGTGATTGATAACTATACATTATTTTGATAGACAGTACTAAACTATGCCTATATATTTTGCAACGGAATATATATATATATATATATATATATATATATATATATATATATATATATATATATACGATTTCGGAATAAATCTTTCAAGACATCATACAATATTTTATAATTCTGTACATATGTAAACGTAAGTTTTTACGATTCGGGTTTAGGAATACTTATACTTCAAACGTACATATCGGTGTCTGTCAGCTTTGCTCTTGGATCATACATTTATTAGACACGTAATAAAGTACTCGTACAGCCAGGATCAGGAGCAGGCAGAGGAAACATGGACCGAATCCTGTCTTGTCTAGGGTATAACTGAATTATCACTTACACGACAGTTGATGACAAAGTAGATAAATCTGAAGAATGTGTGGGAATGTGGAGACCATTCTAAAAATCACAGAATTCATGTACTTTTCAGGATACAGTGAACACTTTCGACGATCGTCTTGCTAAGAACAATAATCAAAAACTTTATTTTGTTGTGACCTCCGGTGTTAACTATTGATCTGTGTTAAATCTAGACTAGGTTGATATTAACATGATGCGGAAATATATACATTGGCTGCAAAAAATTAAATACGTAAGGCTTATATAATGCTTACATTTACATAAATAACCCATCTAGAGTAAACAAAACTGCATTCAGCTTTACCACAAAATTCTTGCCATTAAAATGTTACGACCATGTGGCGTAATCTTTTCAATTCTCGGAGGGAAAGATGATATGTGGTCGGTGTGCAAAGTAAATATTCGTCGACACGTGAATAAACTTGGACAGGGTAGACAAACCTCAATATTGTTCGGGTAGTTAGTTATACTCCAGTAGGGAGTCGATCTAAACATCTGGTCTTTGTAAGACGTGAAACTACTGGACGTAAGAACGAGAATGCTAGGCAGAATAAGGTAGCCTAACGTAGTTTGCATCACTGAAGGAAAGGTAGTGTTGTAGGCCTAGATACCACATTCCTGTTAAAATAGGGGACAACTGTCCAGTTTGTTTGGTTGTGGGTACTATCTGGATTGCTTCTACAACAATCTGTTCAGTAGATGTAACATTATTTTCTGTAAAACAAAGATGCTCTTTACTCCTTCTACAGAACAGGTCGTTACTTCTACTGAACAGATTGATATAGGAGCAATCCTGATATAAACAACAGCATAAAATGACCGTTGCCCCTATTTTAACAGAAGTATTGTACCTACAACAATAATTATCTTTCAGTTTGCACTTAAAATGGAAGTCAGGGATTGCGAAAACATCAATTTGCATCATTTTTGGTAGCCAGAAAATAAAACTTGGTGATAAATGGACATGGCATGGGTATAAGCATGTGTAACGTTTTTTTTTTGTGCTACTTCTAAGCAGACATTTCCCACGAGTGTGGAGAAATTTCCAAACTATATTCCATATGGCTAAGTTCTGCACACTGCTCGCTAGCTGCGGCAGGCACCTACGTGGAGAGTCCTGTTATGCGCGACGCACAAGCGAAGTAGCTATACGAGCGATATTGACGCGCGATTCTAGTACTCCACTAACCTTAAGTGAAACCTGCTTAACATGCGAGCAGCAGCTAGGAGCACTGTTACTGTGTTTGCTAACAGACGTCTGTTCTTGGAAGGCCTATAGAACAGCCCATAAAAAACGGTCACAAAAACTTCAACAAATTTCAGAACAATCAAAATCCGTGAAAACCTATTTATTATAAACTTTTCTTGGATACGCGTTATTGTAGGCTGTTCATGATAAATTCAGCACTGTATAAAGTTTTCTTTCAGCAGATTTACAGCCATCTTTGCTGTTTTTAATAGGAAACTTCCATGTGACTAAAAACCAGTGTAAACGTTTCAGCATTCTCAAAAGTTAACATCTGTTGGCCCAATAAAGTGTATTTCTAATTAATTACAAGTTCTGCTGAGTGCTCAGTTTAAAGTGAACAGCCTATAGTATATTAGTCTACACTCTTAAATTACAACAGGAAACATCTATTCCAGTGGAGCAGTTTCTAGAAATTGAATATGTTAAGAAAAGAAACACTGGTAGTCAGTGACTATCCAGTAATTATTATTTACTGTGTAGGCATTTTAAAAATGTCAGCAAATATTAACTTATTTCCAGAGAGTTTTTAATTATCTATAATATGTTAAAACTGCTCCACCAGGAATCAGTGCGGGAAATCTTAGGTAAATAGTGAATATTCAAATATTCAGTTTTTTTAAATATACTATAGCCCTTGTCACATATATATAATATTCCAGATAATGGGTTGCATTCAGGTACAGACGCAGGGGAAAAAATATGAAAACAATTTCTCGCATTTTAAAATAAAGCCTGTGCAATATGTTTTCATGTTTGTTATGGTTAATTATGTTATTTGTGACAGTGGTGAAAGTATATTGGAAAATATTATCACCGTACTGTTTGTGCTGCGATAGGTCTACGAACCATAGTTCCTAAATAAAAAAAATAGTACAGATAAAACGAAATCTGAAAAAAAGAAGAAAATTGAAGATTTTCCTTTGAGAAATCTAAAAAAAACTAATTATAAAATTATTTTAGTCAATGCAACAAAGTGTAGGAAAATAAGCTAATTTTAAAGTTATTGAGTAGGCACATAATAACCATAGACAAAGTGATTTGTGAAATGTTCAAATTTTAACATTAAAAATCACTATTGAAACGCTTACCAGAAATATCTCGAAAATGTGGTAGTACAGTAATATATTTCTAAACAGTCTATTTACAAACAATGCATTCACAATTTCAACCAATTTATTATAGATATTGCCATATATTATTTGTGGAGTTTAATTTTTACAAACAAGTTTTAAAAAAATGGAAAATTACACGTTCTTCGTAAAATGTCACAGGGAGCGAACGTAGGTTAGGTTGGTTTTACTATAACAGTATATTAATTAACATTAAATCCAAAGTTTATAAACTTTATTATTACTTCTAATCACTTCAAAATGCGCGACATTGTTGCTATCGTGACTGAATGCAAATATTCCGGAGTTTTTTTCACGAGTTTTTGCTTGTAATAAAGAATTGCTTTGCGGATAGTATAAAGTCACGTGATACTGTCAAATCAGTAATTGGACATTTATAACCTGGGGGGGGGGGGGGTGGTATGGCTCATTGCGAGAGGCTAGCAGCGCGATATTCTTGACAGACATCTTTCAACCATCAAAAATAACATGATTGACAAGAATTCGGTTAAGGCGTTTTAAAAGTTCACGAGGGTAGGGTAGGTAAGACTCAAATTCAGCTTAAGAGTGCATGGTAGATAAATAAACGCTGATAACCAATTGATTTCAATACGCTTTTTTCGAAGACAATATGGATAAAATACTCAATGACAATCCTAGATTGTGGTATTTGCCAACTATATGAGTAAATATTTATCCAAAATTACTAATTCGTTACGCGTGATCTCTTGCGCCGCAGTTAAATTCACGAGGTTCCGGCGTCAGAGATTGTGCGCCAGAAGTTCGTAACACTGGAAACAATTTTGTTTAAAACGTTGGCTAAAACGATTGTCTAGGATTGCAATTATTTAGTTTTCGCAAATTGACTTCAAGAAACCTAGTTATAGATAATGCTTTTAGAGTTGAATTATGTACCACGCCCTCTTAAGGGATATGGAAAGGTAAGTCTTCGAGCGAACTACTGAAATATTCAATCGTTGATAAAATCTGAACTACTCGTCATAAATTGATGGGGATTTTTGTTGAGTAGATATTTTTGTAGCGGACGTTAATTTATATAGCAATGGGTGGTAGTACGTTTTGCCTTCGAGTAAACAATTTAAAACGGCATTTAGAAAAATAATGTATTGAAACCACAAATTCCATAAAAAATTGAAAACTGTAATTTTTATAGTTTTTAGTATGATGATATCCAGGACTCTATAATAACAGAATTTTTAAAAAATAATCGCGTTTAATTTTTAAATAATGTTATGGTGTCCAAAACGTAACCTGAGTAAAGTTTATCAGTGATCAAATGCTCACCTGGCAGCTACTCGATCAACTCCTCACTTACCCTGTTCTCGAACACGGTATGTGGCTGTTAGCAAAGAAAAGTAGTCATTTGTCGCTTGAGAAAAAAAAATGCAAACGGTAGACATAACCAAAACCACAATGTAGTGAAATTAAACTCACCGTGTTCAAAATACCGAAGAAACAAGCATAAATCGAACATTTTATGTAATATAAATAACGTATAAATAATGCTGATGTCACGTTTGGGAAAGTATTTGACATGTATACAATGTGTACGCTTTCAGCCATCTTAAAACCGTGAACAGTACTACGGGCGTTCCTAGAGATCCTGGCGATAGACAAAACATGGTCACGTGATTGACCTACTCTCGCTCGTGAGATTTTGAAAACGCCAGAGTGAATCAACGGAACGCTGCCCACGCTAAGACTGCATTCACACGAAGCAAAGCAGTTGACAAACTCGTGCATAATACGGGGGCTGCGAGAAATATTCTTACGCAAGATCTTGTGGAATTGCTCGTATTGCGCAATGTGACAAGATAGAGCATGCTCAATTCATGAAGAAAGACGCTACAAGTTGCACAATGATACAATCGGACGTTTTATTCTGGTCATGTGACCTAACAGTACAGGCACTAAGAAGAGTATATCTTGTAGAATGCGAGAAGGAATTAAGGGAAATAAAACATAGTTAATAATAACAACACTCTTTTTGTCACACCCATTGTGCACGGGAATAAAATTTTTTCAAAATAATTACAATAATATACTTGACGGAATTGTTTTTGTCATTGTGTATCAGATTATCGGAGCTATCACTAATTCAGGAAGTAAAGAATATGCTTTTCTTTCTTACAGAGGTGGTTTTCTGCATCTCGATAACCTTCAAAATGGCGTACGTTCATAAACATGGTTCAGTTTAATATAGTAATCTTTGAAGGACTAGTTCAAATATCTCAAACAGGCTAATGTTGTGTCGTATACTTTAAATTGAGTACTTCTCAACATTTATTATATCCAAAACCGTGTTTTATTGGGGCCAAATGTGATTAGTTTTCAGCGTGGTCAAACATTTATACTGATTTTTAGTTTCATGATAGTTTTCTTATTGAAAATAGTAAAAATGAATGCAAAGTAGAAAAATTTAAGCAGTGTTCACTTTATTGTGAACCCTCTGTATATGTATGTGAACTTATTTAGTTTAGACTTGAGTAGCATTCTTGAAGTAAGTATTACATAGAGACCTTCAAGTTTTCGAATGAAATCTATCTTGTGTCATGTGAAGTCAGCTTCTGGCTAGGAAGCTAAATTTCTGTAGACACAAAGACTGGCACATTATTCCAATGGCGGGCAACGCTAACGAAGTTGCACTGAAAGGTTGCCAAAATACACTGGTTCTAATGAGCGCTGTAACGGCCCGACTGCTTTTTTTTTCCCCTGCCACACCTGCGGTAAATTAAGTTGTTTCGTTCACTCCATATTCAGCAGGTCTCATCGACCTTGCTTCTGTGTGCCGTTGAGAGAGGAGAAAATAAGGATAAAAAGCCTCGCCTTACGTAAAGGCGAAAGAAGGGATAGCGCAGAGTCATGTTTCTGAGGAAATCGTCCCCAGGGCAGATGATTTAATTACAGTGTCAATACAGGCGTTATGGCCATCGCAGCTATGTCCTCGGCCAATCGCTGTCTCTCTCTGTTCCTCAACTTGACAGTGTCATGCACGAGCGCTCGGCCGGGACAAGTCACCTCTTCCTGTCTCTTGTTCTTTTCTTTCTGCCCTCCACGGTCCGCCCCATCCCCCATCCTCACTAGCTGCTCATTTTACGAATAAATTAGTTTCATCGCAGACCTCTTTCTCATTCGATTTCCTCCCCCTCTCGCCTGCTGCTCGGGTTTTTGCCCCCACCCCCTCCCTCCGTTCTCGACCACCTCATCGACATCCTCCTTTAACCCCTTCACCACACAGAACAAAACTTTAACAAGACTTGTTACAGAACATTCTCTAGCTCGATAGATTGTTTTATCGTCATCCTTCCAGCCCTACATTTTTCTTTTGTTTGCGGTTTTGGTTCTCGATATTGTAATGCAGGGCCGGACTTGTAGAAGATGCTGCGGTGGATTATTTTTCTCTCTGTCTCTCTCAGGTCCGGACGTGGTCGGGCCGCGAAGCGCAACGCTTGTGGTTTGGACGGCGGTAATTTGAGAAACAAACGCAGGTACCCAGCTACAAACTGCGCTGAGGTTCCGTCACGATCGTGCTCTACAAACAATGTAACGCGTGTCTCCTCGCAGCTGCCGGCTCTACCGAGCCAACAACAAAAAATTACTCGGATACTTTATTATGGAAGTACGATTGCATTCCAAGACGTGTGCACGAACACCTGTAGTTTTTTTAAAGTGCGCTTAGTTGAAACTGGACGTAAGCAAAAGCTGAGTTAGATAAGATGTCTGAGGGAAGTTAGATTTCAAGTGCAACAAGAAGGAATTACTCTTCAAGTTTCGCGGAAATGGTGTTGTTAGTTCCATATCGAAGTTTTAATGGACTTTCTGCATTGTGTATAGGGGCTGCGGTGGCAGAATGGTCACACCATTCGCCTTCCACCGAGGCGATCCGGGTTCGATTCTCGGCGGGGTCGGTCGGATTTTCGCATGTCGGAATCGTGCTGGTCGGCGGGTTTTTTCGGGGATCACCCGCTCCTTCATTCTGGCGCTGTTCCATACTCACCTCATGTCACCCCTCACCAGCGATAAAGACCTCGATGTTGAGCGCAAACCAAAGTCTCTCACTCCATTACGTATATGAACACAAAGGATGAACGTGACGACAAAACCTCAAAACAAAATTTTCAACTCCTAAAATACGCCTGTATTCAAACCTAGTCTAGGCTTTTATTCTTTGTATTGTTTCGTTTTGTGCTGTTTAACTTTCGTATGTGTCTTGTATGTTTTATTTTAATATAGAAGATAACGGATTTTTTATATTTGTTATTAGATTTTGCGAAACAATTTTTTTGTTGTTGTGTATGTTTACGTAGTGGTTTTATTTGTCATATTGTTTAGTTTGTTACATAAATATTAAAATGTTCACATTTTTGTGTCATAGCTTTTCTTTTTTGTCATTAATTCCAAATTTGTTGTCTTGTTTTGTAATTTTTATTACATTTTCGTTAGTATCAAAAATAGTTTTGAGATGTTTTTTGGAAAATATTTATTTATATTAAGTTGAAATGTGTCTAAATATAAAAGTAGACTACGTAATCGCAACTAGTTTTCTTCTAAAATTCTAAATAAATATGATTAAATAATAATTTCAGCTGAACGTAACTTAGTAAATTATTTATATGGAATAAACGACTTTGAAAACATCAGTACCGTTTACACGTTAAGAATTTTATTTTTACGTTCGCCACTTGTTAATCTGTACAAAAACAAAAGCTTAACTTTTAACTATAGTGCGCGAGTTGGAATAGCTTGTTGAAGATTACAAAAAAATCGTACGATATTTGCTTAAAACTGAAATCTGCGTACGACTGTTACGTAGTTCACTAATCAACACCTCGAGTATGGGACTCTAATGGACGACTTTAGATGAGGAGGAGCTCCAGTCTGGTGTGAAATACAATTCCTACCTCCATGGATACCGTAAACGAACATAACATTCATACAGGTGTTTGGCTTCACATGTCCAGGATAAGATGTATGTAAATAAAATTGATTATTTGTTGGAATTTGCTGCTTTTTCAGGTAGACATTGATCTTGTGAATTTGCGTATCTTAACCACGAAATGAAACTAATATTTTTTTACACTTGCGTGTAAGTCTATGAGCGTACAAAATTGTTTGGTCTCTGCCACCACCAACTAATAAATAAGCATGTTTGTAAACAAGCTTTGTTTCCCACAGTACTCTCCCCCTGCGGTGGGACTTCAGAGAGCGTGTTCCTTAAGTTGTCCGTTGCATATGTTAATGCTGCATTTTTTTAAATAGGTTTTTTGAAGTACTTTTGTAAACCATTTGTGGTTTTTATTTTGCATGGCTCGCTCTTCTTTACAAATAAGGTAGAATACAAAAATAATTAAACGACTATAGGCCAGTTACAATTTGTTGTACTGTCTCACCAAAGCTGCCAAACGCTATTAGTTTTAGAGACCATCTGTAATTTGTTTTTATGACTACAACGGGAATTTGCCAAGACATTTTTCACAGTTTTATTGTTTCGTAATTTTGTGTCATTATAATAAAGAGAGATTTCAGTATTTTATGAGCAGAGCAGCTACTCTATTAAGGATACCCCACTTTTTTTTACCTTCATTATGGCTACATATTTCGGTAAATTATCAGTATGGCAGTGCTCGACGATCCTTGACGAGTTCTTAATTACCGAGTAAATGAATTTTCCTTATCCAGCCAGAAAATTAAAAGTTAATTTAAGAGGCATTTTCTCGATTGGACTAATTTGTCTCAATAACGACTATATGTTATTAGGTTGAGGCCTTCGCACTAAAATCTGCCCAAGTTATTTAGAACGGACAAATTATATGTAATTAACACTTAGGTGAAATCAGTACATACTTTCAGAGTTTTAACGAGCTTTGATAAAAAGAGAATATATTTCTGTGAATACAAGTTTGCAGTTGAACACTCAGCGCGCAAAATGTAATTACTAGATAATATTTGGGTTCCACCTGAAACTTCAGCTCTGTTATATCTGTTTTTTTTTTTTTTAACGCGAGGGTTAAGGAAGTTTTAAAAGAACTTTTAAGGAAATACAGACGTGTGCCAGTACAGTAAGTACTGTTGAACCACAATCACAACCAGTGAACTACAACAGTCAGTATTGTGTAAATTTGTTTTCTTATTTTTATACGTACGTATGTCAGGGAAGTTTTTGGAAGCACTTATATTTTTTGCTAGTTTACAATGATCGTCTCAAGTAGGCTTTCTGTAAGAAATAGGCTTGGTATGGACAATCGCATGAATACACTAGTATACCAAACTAACATCGAAGACGTCAAAGAACCAAACAGTTTGTTTCAGGAAAAATTTTTGAGCAAACAAATTCCAGTGCTTTTCAATTGTTGTATAGCCAACAGAAAATCTGTAGGCCCTAAAGTCAAATACCTTTAATTTTGCTTCATATTCAGGACAAGTCAGGTAGAGAATATTAATTTTGCGTTGTGATAGCGTATGATAAATAAGTAATTAGATAACGTGTTTTCAATTTTTCTGTAAAGTGAACTATAGTGGGAGTAATGCTCCCATGAAATTCGACTGTAAAGTACGCATTGAGCCTACACATATGCTTCCACTGACTTTTTTAAGTCAATGATGCTCACATTACTATAGAATCTTTTGGTACTTTAAGTATCCGGAAAAATATGAACAAATTGAACAATTATTAACAACGAACACATCATCTCATAAATTTTTATTCGTGTAGTAAAATGTTTCCTCTTTTCAATGCAAAAAAAAAAATGGTTTCTACCGAAAGCGATATTATCATCATAATGACAGAACACCACCGGATATAATTCAACATGAAACTCCAATTCCTTGCTCATGTCACGGTTATCAAGTATACAGGGCCTTTAAAATGGTGTGACGCCATTTACTTTTAAATTGTGCTTTTTCGTGTAGTAAAATAAATAATAGACGTGACAAAACATCAGAAATGTCTCTCAATATATTTAACGATTCGCTGGATGTTATTGGACTAATTTGTAGTAGGAGTTATTTGGTATTTATTACATAGTGAAAGATCATTATCACAAATGTTGTATTATATTAATTATTTCGTGATTACGCTTTAACAATGTGCGTAATGAAAGGTAAGGTAATTAACTTAGTCCTTATTGTTTATAATATTTTCAGTTAAATACTACCATATCTCGAATCAGGGGAAAGTAAGACAAATCCAGCATGATCAGTGACACGGGCTCTCAAGAGCGTGTGTTAGATAAACGATAAAATCACGAAATTAAATATACATGTTTTTGAAAGTCAATATAAAGAAACCACTCAATATCAATCATAGATAATTATATTAACCAACAGTATGATCAATTACCCAGAATGTTGTATTTCTTCAGCGTAATCTGTTCGCCGCAATTAAATGCACGAGATTATGGCGTCAGCGATTGTTCATTAGGTATACGTTATTTGAGGAATATTTTTGCTTAGAAAGTTGGTAAAATTTATTGACTAAGATTGACGTGTTTTTTAAATTTGTTTTGAGAAACGTACAGTTTTAAACTCATGATTTTAGCGCTGAATTTTGTGTCATACCTTATTAAGCTACATACAGCATCAAATACTGAAAAGCAGTCCCTTGAAGCCGAAAGAACTTACATTCCTCAGAAGGCAGCTCGTGTTTGGCGATGGACAACAGAGTCGTCGCTTCTTGCGAAGGTCGAGCTGGAACAAGTCCAGTTAGCCCGATGACGCAGAGCAAACAAGGGTGGCGAATAAAAACGAAACACTTCGACAGAAACACACACACAAAAAATAATAAAGCGCATAGCTGTGTTGTGATGGAAGGCGCGGATAAACCGCAACTCAGGTAGGCTGCGGTGTGGCATGAACCGACTGCAAAAGAAACCGGAAAAGCATGGACATCAGACACCAGTGGGTGCGCCTGAAAAACGCGCCTTAGTTCGGGCGATGGAGGTTCACGACCGACCTCGGTAAGGTCGAGTAAACATACCCAAGTAATACTCGACAGTGGCCGAGAACACAGGTCTTACTTTTACCAGAAAAATACGTATAACAACTTTAAGGTGATTTACACAACTACCCAAACCATAACTAATAACTTAAAAATATATATTAATTCACTACACTGTAATCTTCAAAGGTGTTGTAGCGTGTGTGTAAATACGTTTTTTTTTAACTATTTCACATGTGCTCATTTTGCCAACGTACGAAAATGAAAACAAACTTCGACCAAAAACAACGAAAAATTTAACGTTAGTAAAAGTAAGATGTAATTAACACACACTTGTCCTGATTCAGCGTATACACGTGTGTCAAGTGTATATCAGCATTTTTTTAAAATTCAGTACAAGGTCATTGTTGCATAAAAGGTAGAAATGACGTCGCAAAATGTCGCCGATTCACTGTTGTACCCTCGAAAGTTCGAAAAACCACCGGTGAATAACTGCAACCATGCTCTCATAGCTTCACACACCTCAACGCATGCCAGTTTGTTTCTATACGAAATGTGCAGTTAACATTCTCTTTCGAAATGAACTTACCAACGAAAATAAACGTCAATGAAAATACTGTATTGTCTAAAAACTATATTTTCAAACGGCAATGTCAAAACGCCAACTGGTCACTTTGATACGAAACTAATCGAGGGTTACAAAATTTACTTAAGAACCATTTTTTGTCCAAAGCATAAGTTCCTATAATTATGGCTAATAATCGACTTAATTGAACATCCTTAAAGTCAATAAATAGCCAAAATTATACAAACAAATGTAAAAAAGGCTAGGTAGTACAAACAATTTCCAACAATTGTATGTAACTATTTCTCGATATCTGCTCTCTTTCAGGAATTAAAAAATAAAACTTACTAAAACAACATAAATACGGCCATAACATGTACATTCTTATCAGCACTTCAGTTCAGGCTAAAACTAATTCTTGTCATTAAAGGTACACTTTAAAGTACAAATAGTTTGTTAAGACTTGTCTCAATTAAATTTATAATGGCAGGCTACATGTGCTTATCTTAGAGCTGTTATCAAGTTATCAATATTTATAAAATTCCTACAACATAAAAAAACTGCAGTAAATTCCCTTAGGTCTTCCTTAAAAGTAAAGAAAGCAACATGTGACTCACAATAATGAAAAATTCGTGACAGGCAATATAATATTATTTTATTTGAAAACTAAAGTTGCTTGATTTGTGTATGCAAAGAATTACACGAGAAATCGAACCCACGATGTTAAGTAAGATGACACGCGTAGATATTAACCACTAGACTACCACACCCCTTAGAAGTTTTCACAGTGAATAATTGGAAAGTAAACAGAAGACGCGAAACTGCCGAAACTCAAATTTTAATGTTTTATTTACGATTATTATAAGCATTCAAGTAATTCCGACACATTGTCGACACGGCTTCGAAAAGCTTTTAGCGGTGAAAGTAATGAAATAAAATTTTATAGTGAGCCACAATCTTACGCCTCTTTAGGTTAAATGAAATTGTAAGTTGGAACTTTTCGAGATAAATATTAAAGGAAATAATCCGTATGAATTTATAATTATTTAGTTTGGCTACCTAAATGCGACCTCTCATTGAAACACAACACAAAACTCACTTTTTTGAAGGCTGTAGCCACAAGGAGTGCACCACAGTCTTCTAAGCTTGTCACAACGTTGGCGGCACAGTAGTCCAGCTGATTAAGGTTTGCTTCTTAATTTTCTGAATTAATTATTTTTATCAGTATTGATTTATTAAAAAAATATTTTTGTCCTCAACTGTAACAAAAGCCGGTCTGAATAACTGAATGAATAATTTATTACGAAATTAAATATATCGAACTTTCTCATTCCTTACAGCGAACAATAAAGAAACTGTAACGAAGCTACACGTCACGTAATAAACTGAACAAAAGGCAACCTTACAGTTAACTCATGATAACACAACCTTTGGAATTCATTATATTGTGTGTGGAGACACAATGCTTTTAAAAGTGTTTGCTACGTAACAGTTTGAAAGACTAGCAAGAAGTAGAGACTAACAAAATAAAACAGGTTTCCCAACACAATAGCGGTAACTTATTACATTCGCACAATATCAGCGTAGTATGGAATTTGAAAGGCGTATCAAACTGCATTTAGATCAGTAATTTAAAGGAAGCCTGTTATAATGGAACTTCAAATAATACAAACTTCTCTCTAGACTGCTTAATGTAACCCATTCTGACGGGCAAATTTTAATTTCAAGCAAGAGAGATCTGATAATAACTGAAAAATGACTCAGCAAAAAATAAAGTTCTTTAATCTGACGACTGCAGAATTTTTTCAAACATCATGGCATTTATAATAATGCTGTGTTTGTAGTGAAATTAATACGCCTTTCCACCTACATGCAATAGTGAGCTTCAATAGTCAGAATATATATATTTTGCATGTTTTTATACAATTCAATTTAACATGGTTTAAACGACTTTGACCTTTAGTCCTAACCACGTATGCGAAAGTCTCCGTATTTGGCTTAGATTTAATTACCTGAGTAAACTTATACAACTAGAGCCCTGAACTTTTCGCGAAAAGAATTTTGCCCCAATTTTTTTCAGTGTCTTACGTTCACATCTGCAGCTATGCTTCATAGTTATTGGCAGTATGTCTGTATGAAGTAACGTCTTTCATTTGAATGTGCCAATCACAATAAGTTTACTGCAACACCACACGTCTTTGATTTGTGGGTAGAACCTCAAGGCATGTAAGAGTTAAAATATCCAATTACTGCCCATGTTGCAGAAATGCAGATGTGCATATGAGACATTGAAACAAACTAGGGCACAAGTCTTTTCGCGATAGGTTCATGGCCCTATTTATAACATATCAGGTATGTCTCAGCAGCCAGATTTAATACTCTACCGACCTGATTTATATTAATTATTGACCTCAAAAACTTTTTTTTTTCATTTAATCCCAACCGACCAACATGCGTAGATTATGACAAAGTCTGTCTTGATATTTAATCTACGTACAAATCACAGCATACGTGTTTAGAAAATCTTTGCCAGTTGTGTTTGTCTCCAACTGTTTAAGCACATGAAACCTTCATGTCATTAGCTTTATCCCTGACATATTTAGCAGTTTCTAGATCGAGCCTATCCCGCAATGCAGTGTCCATAGACGTGATTGCCTACGACACACAGTCAAACGCTACAGTTGAAAAAAAAAGTCTGATTTAGGCCCGGGAGCAAGAGATGATTTCATGGTTTTGGGGGGTTAAATTAATCAAAGTAATTGCAAGAATATAAATAAAGCTGTATCATAAACTATTAAAATGGCGTCCGCAGTTTATTTTTGATTGATTTTATGTAGAAGACATGTAGGTTTAACCATATTATAATTACGTGCGTTCATCCCTATAAGGAGAACGTATAACTATAATACCATTGATATTAGCAGTTCTCTCGTTCTTGTCTTCCCAATACTTACTCATTCTTTCACTACGGACATGTCGTATTTCTTGTGTCCATGCGTTTTTTAAGTTTCTAGTTTCTTGCACTTGAACTCACGTATAAACACATGAGCGTTGATGTTTGTCTTATGTAGTCCTTGTAGTTGCCAGTGGGTCAATGTTGACTTCTGTGCACTGTTAAAAAAATTCCTTAAAATAACGGAAAAAGTACAGACAAATAATTATCCTGATTTCTTCCTCAAATTACGGATATTTCAATTTATACTGCAACGTCATGTCCGTAAATGTACGAAAAATTAACTACAAATAACGGAAACTTAACTTCCGTTTATTATGGAAGTTCCGTAAATATGCAGAACATTTAATAACATAACAGAAACTTAATTCCTTTTTATTACATAAAGTCCGTAAAAGTACGGAAGACTGACTTAAATTAACGGAAAATTAATTCCAATTTAAAACAGATATTCCGTAAATAAACGGAACATTTCGCCTATAGTTTAACGGAAATGTAGTAATAGTAAATTTCAAATCTTCCGCTAATGTGCGGAACAAATAGGCCAATTTTACGGAAACCTAGAACAAATACAAAAGGAACTTTTCCGTTTTGACCGGAGTACGTGTCGTTCTGTAACAGAAATGGTATTTGCAAAGAAAAGTTAGATTTATAAACAGAAAGAAAATTGTCGGTAATGTAAGACAATGATCCTCCACGTGTAAGGTTTTTAAAATCTGAATGTACATGAGGTCATTTTGTTTGTCTACTAACCAGTGTACTTAGGTTTGTCGGTAACAATAAGAAAGACGAATTTTTTCAATCGCAAGTCATTCATTCGTGCCAATTGTTCATAGAATTCCATACGCCTTTTGCGTCCGATTGAAGTGAATAGCTCAATTGATGCATAAAATTCTTCTGAGCTTTTTCACATTCAGATACCAGTATGAAACTTGGGTCCAAATATTTTCTCGATGTCCTTGATGTTGATGGTCAGGGGGATGTATCCATCGCGTAGGGTTCTTTAAAGGGCGTGGTAGATAAATAATCATTAAACTCATCAATTAAGATCTACACTTTTTGAAAATCAATACAGAATAACTGCAAAACTGTTATCCTTGATAATTATATTTGCCAACTTTATGAGCAATTTACCCGGAATGATGCATTTGTTAAGCGTGATCTCTTGCGCCGCAGTTAAATGTACGAGATTTCGGCGTCAGAGATTGTTCTTCAGATACACGTTAATCGAGGGACATTTTTGCTCAGAAAGTTGGTTAAACTATTGTTTAAGATTGCAGGTTTTTTTATTTTTGCAAATAGTCTTTGAGAAACCTACAATTCTGAACTGATGCTTAGCGCTGAATTATATATCATGCACTCTTAACCATCGTATAATGTAAACAATTTATTTATTTATAAAGGCGGTGGTACGAAACTTTGTCACCGTAAAATCCCTCCCAGTTTCAAATCCGTTTGCACTGTTATAAGCTGCTCGTGGTAAATTATATAGCTGATAGTGTACAACAAATAAAAAACAAAGGTGGTCTTGTTTTTTATTTGTTGTACACTGTCCACTATTTATGTATACTTCCATCTTTTCTCATATTGAGCATCTAATTTTTCTTTGTGTCTGTCTTTTGTGTTTGGGTGTTGTTAAATTCCTGACTAAATTCTATCTTTTGAATTGTTGTTGAGAAATATTTATAATTAAATAAAACAGACGGAATTCCTCTGGGATTGTTTTTCTTACGTTTTCGGAGCTTTTTTTGAATGTTTTTTGTATTTTGTCACTTTGTCTTTCAATACAAGTTCGGTCAACAAAACATGAGCAATGGCGTATGTCCACAAACCAATAAATTCTAATTGTAAACTCCCATTTCAAGAAATATTTAAAAATCTCAATAATAATTAAGCAGATATATAATATTGTTGCCTTATTATTTAAAATATGAGTACAATACAATCTGTACACTTTGGTTATTACTAAGGGTCCCATGTTTATATCGTAAAGTTGCAAAAAAATGCAGCTTGGCTGAAAAGAACAGCCTATACGAATACTTAAAACTAAGAGAATCTTAATAAAATAGCGTGACATATAGCGGCTATAAAAGATGACTATAGCGAGCGTAGTAAGGTTATGTTATAACCTGCTTCAAGGGCGCTGCGTTCCTGGGACTGTTTGCACGTTGGGCGCAAATTAGCGACGAGGGTTACACTGATGCATGCGGACAAGATGGCTGCCTGTGGGGACGTATTTAGCGTGTTCGACACCTAGAAGTGCAGTAGCGGTAGGGACGAGACAACATACGCATCACGCCTCAACATAGACTTTATGTTCAAGTCTCTGGACTGGCGTGCAGTCTTTTCGCCATTTTTAACGCGTTTTTACTAACTCGCTGAACTGGTTACTAGTAGGCTAACGGTAACATAACTCAAAACTAGCGGACAACGAAACTACCTTCTATGTCTGTTCAGTACAAATTTTGGAATCGATTTTAAACTAACTTCCCGGTAAATTAAACACTTTAAACTTGAAGCATGGCTCAGAAGTGGATGACAATGCAATATAACAGAAAAATAAATAAAAAGTAATAAAATAATAAAAAATATATATAATTAAATTTTTCTTATTTGATATAGCTAACCACGTTTTTAAAACGGACTTGAATATACAAAATAATTGAAAAATATTTACGAAGTTTTAAACGCAAAAAAAAAAAAAAAGGGATGCCCATGCTACAGATATTAGAAAGAAGTGTATAGAGAAGCTGTCGTTAAGAAAACTCGCACAACAGTTTGTATAATTTGCAGTGCAGTAAAATTGTTAGTGACTTAAGTAAACTAATCATGCATTTTATCTATTACACAAGCGCCACTTTTTTTTTGTTTATTTTAATTCTTACAAGTATTTTTAGGAGAAAGTATTTTATACCTTATAGTCCGTTGTAATAACGTGGTATATTAAAAAGTTGTTTTAGTTAAATATTATTTTCTTTAAGGTAATTTGTATTTTTCTGCTATTTTCTAGTATAGAAAAATCACCCTAAGTAACAATCAGAGTGTATATCGATTGTACCTTACTCAAAAGTTAACATCAGATATCTTAATGAAATGAAATATTTAAAATTATTATTCTAGACAAGGAGCCTTCATAAGTGTTCTATTTGCCACGAACCACGTACATATAGCGTGTTTCTGGCGCTGACAAGCGTCAAGCAGCGCTAGGAAACGTCCGTTTGTTGTCTGAGGTGTTCGTCCGCTAATAATGGCAGCATGTCCGAGCTTGTCAGAACGCGTTGCCAACGTCGACAAACTAGCACGACTGTTCGGAACATTTATTATCCAGCGCTTTGTATGCTAGCGTACGTCGTAAACAACAGTTACCTTCCTTCGGTAGCTGGATTTTCAGCTTAATGTGATAGTAATATTTCTGGAAACAAAAGTGTTTTGAATAGTGTTAAATTGAGAAAAATGATATTAAGTGTCATTAACGACAGTTTTGGGAACATTTCGGAAAAGAACATTGTTTCACCTCCGCCGGCGCACGTACAACTTACACGTGTTTCATCGCAGACGGATGAATGGTAAAGAAACGCATGGAAGGCAGACAAACATTCGTTCTTATATTATAGCTTTCGTATGTGAATAACCGCTCTTCCTCCATTATAGTTCCTGCATTCTATCAACTATCGATGAATAAAAATTATCGATTGCTCTTGTCTACAGGGGGACCCGGGTTCGATTCTTAGCTACCGTCATGATTACGGTTTCACGGGGTTTCTCGAAATCACTCCAGGAGGTAAATATTAAGAATCACTACTCATCGAGTACCGAACAAATTATTGATTTTATACGTATAGGTAGTTTATTTATAAAAATGTTTCTAGAGACGTTATAAAGTAGTCCTACGTAAACATTTTTGTTAGGTTACGCTATTTTATGTTAGTTTATGTAGGTTGTTAGGTTAGTTTAGGTTGGGTTAAGTTAGATTAGGTTAGGTAACCTAGCATGACCTAATGTAATGTTAGGTAAGGTTAGGTTACCTAACTTCGTCTAAGTTAACCTTACCTAAACTAACCTAAAACAACCTAACCTACCAACAAATTTTTTTTTACGTAGGACTACTTAACGTCTCTGAAAACACTTTTCATTAATACGCTACACATGTCTAAAATCAATAGTTCGGCCGGTACACAATGAGTAGTGATTCTTAATATTTTTCAGGAGAACGCTGGGACGATTCGTTAACATAGGCCATAGCTGATTCCTTCCCCAACTTCCTGTCACTGTGTCAACTTGTGTGTCACTGTCTCTAAGAACATAGTCGTCGACGAGACGTTAGGCTAACTGTAACCTTCCCCTGCTCTGGTAGACGAACGAAGGCCAAGTTATGTATAGAGTAAAAGAACATGCGAAAAAGACTCTGCTGACAAGTGTTGGAAAGTATTTTGCAAAATAATGTAAGAAGGTTATTGGTTATTTTTAATTCTTTAGTTAAACTCGCTGTAAGGAACTGTGCTGTAATGTTTAACGCTCCAGTAGTATGCTTGTGTAAGTTGTTCTTGATAAAAAGTTACCAGTTTTTGAAGCTTTTACTGTAAGCGTTATAACCGTAAAATTAATGTTTATTGTGGTGTAATACGTGAGCATTTAAACTCTGGCCGTGTTTCTGGAGATACGTTCATGGTTTTCCTGTAAAAGTGTCGTTGAGAAAGAATTATAAATGCTAACGTGACCAGTTTGTCACCCAAGTGTTCAAATTACACATCCCAAACTCAGAGGATGAAGGTGGCGTCATGAAAACAAAAAAAGTGGTAATACTTCAAGTAAAAGCCTGACCTAGGCTACTACTGGAAATGTAACTATTCCTGAAGCATCAGTCAAAGATAAGGTGATCACAAACTGTAATAGCGTCTCAGCAATCGGCGACGACGCCGTATGGTCCATTATTTCTGACTGGATTAAGTAAACAACGTGATCACGTCCGACACACCTGGTTAGTCCGAACACACTATAACTTCGTTTGAAGAACCGGAGAAGTGGTACCAACTGTTAGACAACCCAGCGCGA